>JAQGCC010003106.1:0-16238 GCA_034698905.1 Xestoiulus laeticollis
TTGTGTCGGGTGCCGTCCGTTAGGAGGCGCTACCATTCGCTCTACTACGTTACCCCACACTACTCTCCCCTAGTGGCGTTCCCCCTGTTCCTCTAGCACTTATCTGCTGCCCCTCCCCTATGCTTTGCTTCCTCTTGTACCATCCCATCAGCAACCATTTTGCAGGATGAAGCCCCCCTCTCCCTGGTATACCATTCTTGTGAATCCCAGCCAGTCCTTCACCATGTAATGCTTCCGCCCTCCTCTAAGATCCGCCAGCGCCTTACATTTACACAAAACATGTTCAATGTCTTCCACCCTTTCCCACACAGATCGCATCCCTCATCGACCCCCTTAATTTTTGACATCCGCTTATTTGTTTCGTGTGACCCCGCTCTAGCTCTAAACAGCAAGTAACTTCCATATGAGTTGTCATAAAGGCATTCCCTACCCATCTTTTTCTTGCTATCCCTATACATTTCCAACGTGCTCTTGCGTGCCATTCCCTCCACCCAGTTCTTCCCTTTTCAGTCCTTCACCAGTTTTCGTATTTTATCCCCCGAGCTACACCACGCTCCCTTTCTAAATACATCTAGCCCCATTCTATCCCCGAATCTCTTAACCTTCTTTATCCACCTAGTTGCCCATCCCTGTCCTCTAAGGAGTTCATACACTTGCCGAACCGGAGAAGTCTTATCCAATCCCAACAGTCTGCCCTGATGTCAGCTTACTTGCCATTTTCCTTGCCTCGAATGATGACCATCCCATTTCTCCCTGCAGAGCCTCCACTGCCGTGAATCTATTGGACCCTAATGCCACTATTGCATTCTGTCGTTGTTCCATCTCTAACTTAGCATTATACTTTGGATTATAACACAGCACCTCTGTTGCATACGTCAGTACTGGCACCCCTACCCCTTTCCACACTCCTCAAACAAGTTCATATTGTGAAAAGGACTGAAAAGCAAGCCTACGCACAAGCCCTCCAATGCACCCTGCTTTGACCAAAACTTTGGTTTCCATTTTTTCCATATAATGCCCTTCGTTTGTCAGTACTACACCCAAGTACTCGTACTCCTTAACCTGCTTCACTGTAACCCCTTTTACCTGCCAATCTCCCACCACCTCGCTACCTGTGCCCTTATAAACTAAAACACCTGATTTGTCTTCCCCAAATTCTTCTGCTATGTCTAGTAGACCTTGCAACTCAGTGCCATCCTCCGATTTTAATGCCACATCATCACAAAACATCATGCTAGGGAGCCTATTCACTCCCAGCTTATACCCCAACCCAGAATCTCTTAACCGCACTCCCAACTCGTTAATGTACACAAGAAATAAAAGGGGTGATAATGGACATCCCTGCCTAACTCCTTTATTCACTTCTATTGCTCCAGTTCTCTGGTTGCCTATCCAATGTGTTTTCAGTTTTGGCCACCAGGTTCGCCACTATGAAATGGAAAACTCCTCACGTATAAAGCTACATAGCTGCACCTTGCATAAACCTACATTGGAGACGTAAACGAACAAGTGCAATACTTAATATTATTTTATTCAATTCATGGCTAGGATGTTTCATTTTTACAATGGACATCCACCCACATGTGGAACGTACCCTTCTCACATACACTTGATCGTGTTCCGGCCGCTAAATATATATTTCTAGCAACTGACAACATGTAATAATATCGCTACAGAAGGAAACGTGAAGTAATTTATCTTACCTGAAGTGGAAATATGGCACATTTATTACCTACATAACCTGAAACTACGTGACTTTGAATGGAAAGAACACGAAAACAATCTTCCCCTGCAGACGCCATGTTTTGGACACCGTTTTGGAGTTTGGACAAGATCACACGAGCTCGAGATCACAAGATGAACAATGCTGCCAGATTGCAAATCTTTCTGGGGACAAAAAGTTCCGAACACTGCGCCGCAGCGCCACTAAATAGTGACAAGGCCAACTAAAATTACGAGCAATTTCGGCTATTAAATTCCAGAGGACAATCAGTGTTTAAATTAACTAATTTGTGATTAGCAAATAGAGTTGGTTTGAATTTTATATGTTGAGTGTGTTGAACTTCTTACTTCGGTTCCAAAGGTAAAGTATTTTAATTCACCGGTACATTCATACAATTTGTAACTTTAGATATGACTTCGTTCTTGCCTATTTTTATTGGTTAGATAAATCCAGGTGAAAACCATTTTTAAACATTACGTGTAAAATCAACGTTTTTTGTGATTTACGTATTTGTATTTCAACTACCAGATAGCATCCTAAGTTAATAAATCAGATATACCTGCATTATTTTGTAGGCTTAGAACACAAATCATAGGCCTACATACATGTATCTTCTAACTACATGTACATGGATCTTCTAACTACATGTACATGTATAGTGCCACATACGTTACTGTATATCCATCACACAATTATTATAACTTTGTATTCCAATAAACATTAATTACCTTAGATTCTTTATTGACATATCAACCACAATTATAATCGATAACATGTGGCTCTCTAAAATAGCTTAATTCTCGAGTTTTTAATATCAAAGTATACTGACCATGTAAAAAAATATCTTGGAAATATTGCGGTTTAAATATACTAATAAACTAATGTACATTTTCTTTTTATATAGGTCTACTTGTGGCAGGTGCATGTAGAATACATTGGTTTTGAAGAGTTCTCTAATTTGCTTGACTTGCATCTAGCTATGCCCTGCCCCTCCCAGACTATGTCTCTCACAGTTCAACAGATTCTGACCGACGCAAAGCGCCTGGTCAGTCGTCTACGAGAACATGATAATTCGGCCGATAACCTGATATCGCAGGCGCAGGCTCTGAACAAAAAAGTCGATGCAATGAAGCAGTACAACGAAGATATTAACGAGTTGAATGATGTAGCTCGGCAGAGACCTCGCTCAGCGCTTGTACTTGGCATCCAGCAAGAAAATCGACACATCCGGGAATTGCAACAAGAAAATAAGGAACTGCGCACTCTCCTTGAAGAACACCAGTCGGCACTCGAACTCATAATGTCCAAATACAGAGAGCATGTTTTGCAGCTTTTGGTGGCCAATAAAGCCGAACACAACTGCAATCAGCCAGACAATGGACAAGTAAGTGAATGTGGTTTGATAAAATCCATAGGGCTCAGTCTCAATCGTAGTATAGTCCAAAGTAAATTAATCTTTAATGGATCACCCATCAGCGATTCCAGTTATAAATAATGAAAGGTATACTGTTGAATCATTAATCATTAAAAAACGCCAAATTTCTATTTTTTTTTTCATATTTGATTTAGGCTCAACTTATACAGATTCAGACAGAAAAGATTTATGAGATGGCAGCAGTCATGACCAAGGCAGTCGATATTGACAATGAAGCAGTGGCCATTGAACAACAAGCACGAACCCAGCTTCAAACAGAGAACAATGGCCTCCGTGAAATGTTGGAAATAAGCAATAGCTTTGGCTCCAATCGGCCTATCATGTGCACTGACATGGTGGACAAGGCAATGCAGACAGAATCATGACATGTTAGACGCACCATATAAAGCTATGTAAAAATGTATAATGTGTAAATGATATTTTTTTGATTACTAGCCTCTATTTCTGTTTTCAAACTAAAATTTTAGGAAAGTTTTTCTTTCTTTTGCTAAAGATTCCAAGCAAAGATTGCCAGTTCTCACAAGTATCATCCCTTAATCATCTTGATATTAAATGCTTTTTAATTGTGCCGTTTATTGGCTTAAAAGGTGCTGCCCTGTCAACTGTATAATCTGATTGAAAATATGCTCTAGTAATTGCAGTTTTTGACTAAGAAAATTGAAAAGAAGTTTGTTTTTAAGATGTATCAAGGTAATATAATGGTGGTTTAAGGAAATGGGGATTGTTTTTGGAGGGTATTATTGGAGGCTGCACAGTATCTCAAAATGATTGTTTTGTAGGAAGCTAGTGAAATACTACAGGTATTAAATAAATGAATTGAACAAGTTTCAAAATGATTACTTTGTCATCTTTTGGCTAAATAAGACCAGATTCATGATTTGTAAAAAGTAAAAACAAGAATTCTTTAAATTTGCATATGCCAGTCCAATATTTTTCAATGTGCTGACTAAGCAAGCCATCTCTACAAATCACCGAATTATAAATTATTGAATGAACCAGTGGGCGAATGTATTTGGGGATATTGACCCGTAAATCAAAATAACCTTTTAGATACACCATGTAATATTTAAATATTTGTGTTTTACTAAGTAGAAAACCGCATGATCAGTTTCATAACATGCTACATCAAAAGTATAAAATGTCAACTGAATATGGTGCTGCACAGATGAAGAAAAAAACTGGATAGCAAATTAAATAAAACTACTTGAAACCGCACTAAGGCATTTCCAAGAAAGAAAAAAAAAAATGAAAAGGTGAACAAAATAAATGTACAGTTTGGCACAAGTAGAGCATTGCCTTAGAATTAGGAGTTAATTAAATTATGAATAGAGAAAAAATGCATAGTGTCAGATCACTTCCTTCGCTGGATAAATATGCTGAATAGTTCATGATTGTAGCATTAAATGCCAAATATATAAAAAAAATATTAAAGGGTACCAAGGAGAAATGCAAAAATTCTAGATGCTCAACGTGCAGTGCAGACTAGGTCTTATTGTCGTGGTGTCAATCAAGGGCACTTCTCATATGGCAAAATGAAAAATCCAGTAACTGATGTCAATTTTGAACCATGATCGTTTAAAATAAGTATGTGCCTTAGAGAAGATACATGTAAGTAAAAAGTTAGGTACTTGCCAAGTAAGGGATTGCCTTTGGTTTATGCTTACAAAAACAGATCTAAGAGTATTGGAGGTTTGTGTTAAAATTCGTCGTGTCGAGTTAAGGCTTCTCCGAAATCAGTTGCTTGACTGCCGACGAACAGATCATATTTGTTCAAAACTTCATTTTTTGTGAGTTTCTTATCCTGTAAGTACAACATATCTATGTTAACTAAGCTTGGTCAAGGTTGCTATGTCCCTAATATACCCATGCTGCAATCGAGCACAGTAATTTTTACCTTGTCTTTGTCAGATTCGTAAAGAAGGTGTTTTGCTTCTGCTTCTGCATGATCATAATCGGGAGGAATAATCCATGATTTGACTTCGTCTTTGTCCATGTGGCCGTCGTTGTTTTTATCCCGATATTGCGTGAACTGTTCCCGCTCGCTTTTCACCCATTCTGGCTCCTCCACCCCGGCTATTGGTCGATACATATCACCTGAAATTGATTTTATCATTGAAAAACACGCTAAAATACCGATGTTGCAAAAACTGTTTTAAAATATATTACCGATATATTCCTCTAAAGAAATTTTCCCATCTTTGTCTTTATCAATATCTTCCATTGTTTCCTGAAAAGTCAAGAATTTAAAACTCAATTGTAGCACGATTGAAGCTTGATGTTTCCATAGTCTCATTTTTCATTAACTGCATCTTAACGTGCCAGGTTGTATTTGGGCCTTAATATGGAAATTTCACCAGCGTTAGCATGTACGCTAAGCAGACACATTTAGTACGCACACCCATGCTAAAAATACAGTGCGGTCGATAGCGAAATAGCGCCATTTCTCTAATATATGGTTACGTTATAGCATGCTGTTATCTTCTATATAAGGGCAACACATTATAGAAGAAAATTGCAAAGCATACCAGAACAACCGTATCTTTCATTCTTGCAACTTCTTCAGGGTGCAAGAAGTCTGTAAATTCCTCTTTTGTCAATATATTATCTCCATCCAAATCAGCTGCCTGCCATCTTCTCTGGTCTCGTTTCATCATATCACGGTAGCTAAATCCATCTTCTTCAACAACATCATTTTCAGGAGATTCTAATATGGAAATATTGGTTAAAAGTAGTTGGTTTTTTGGCTTCAATTCCTGAAGCTTAGAAAACCCTCACAGCAACACGTTTTTTAAATACCATCGACAAATCCATAGGATGATTTTTTGTACTCGTCCCATGTTAGCTTATTCTCTTCTTTAGGATTATGTGATTTCCATTGTTTTTCTACGTCCTCTAATACGTAACGCCTTTGAGTGTTTTGTATCCAAGTTTTTAACTCCTCTAAAGTAACAAACCCATCAGTGTCCACGTCCATCTTGTCCACTATTTTTCTAAAAGTAAATACAATCACATATGTAGTAGATAACAACTGTTTTTAGTTAGGCACTATTTCAATTATCCTCTGCCATGAATATTAAAATATGCTTAGTTACCCAAGCCTGTTCCTGCTTTCTTCTGGAGTTAGGTCTTCGAATACTCTAGCCTCCTCTTCACCAAGGAAAGCTTCATGATCATAATCAGGATTATGGCTTTCCTCATCGTCGTAATGTTCCTTGTCGCTTAGTGTCTGCAATTAAAACATTTTAGATAGCAATATAGCACCATTCAAGGTGCATCAAGACAAAGTAGCCTTGCAAATTTGTAGAAGAAATTATCTATGAATTAGGGCTCTGCTTCTAAAAATTTACAAGGATAGCTACTGAAAATTAATCCAAACAAACCTTTTCTATGACACGGCTTTTTTGATCATCGGGTTTGGGGATGGCAAACCCCACAGTCATTAGCAACAAACAGACTAGAATTACAGGAACAGCGAGGCGAGACATTTTTGTTCTAAAAGATTAAAAAAAAAGTTAACTGAGATGAAAAAAATATTATCAGTTTCATGGGCGTCTCATTCTGCGCATGATGGCTAAACACCAACGCCAGGGAAAGGGCTTCCTTCAGCTGGCAAGAAATTATATATACAAGGGGGAATTTCCACCCCCTCCCGAGTGGTTTTAACGTAAAGAGAGCAAAAAGAGTATGTGAATGGGACCTCGATTTAAACTCATCAGAAAGAGCGGTAACTTATTGAGATATTACTTAAATCTCCATCGAAAGACAGGAAACAAACAAGTAGGGCTACTCTCCATAAAACAGTTTAGACACAATCTGTGTGCAATGAAATCCTTCCATTAATCATCCCGAATAATAGACTACAAATTATTAGCATGACTGATTCACTATAAATCGACGGTCTGTTAGATTGGAATGTTTCTATAAGACAAATTTATCCAGAATAATAACAAATGTAACTTACACAATATTCATCTTATCTGATTCTGATATAAGATCCAAAACTTCCACGTCCTATATAAATGCACTGTTCAGTAATGTGTGTTAGAGTATTCAACTCATTGTATAGACGGACTCATTTATAAACGATCTGCATTTTAAGTGTTTCAGCACATGTTTCTCGTGATCTTAATATATTTTTTTTTTAAAAAAAATATAAAGCATGATGCATAGATAGCGGGATCCTGTTATTTGAGTTGTGTTTGGCACAGTGAGCGCAAAAATATTCAAGTTCATTAATGAGATAATGATGGATGGAGACTAGCAAATTTATAATGTAAAAATTGACCAATAAGGTTATAATGCCATAAGATAATTTATTTTAAAGCTAAAATTCATTAAAACTTTAGACATGTACAAAAAAAAAACCAATGGATTATGCAGAGCAAGCAAATGACAAAAACAATAGATGAGTCATAGTGATGTGCATGTGTTTTTATTTTAAAAGGGGAACCAGCAATTTATTTTTTCATGAATTAAAACAAATTAACCTTGTGACAATTTCTAGCTTACAGTGATACTACCAGTTGTAGCTTTTTTGGAAATTTGCATTCAAACAAAGCAATAATGTGCATACAACTGACGGGCAGAGCAGGTGTAAATGTTGACAAATTTAGGTGCCTATATCAACTGCAAAGGACCATTTTGTCAGGTGGGTGAGCCACACTGCTAATTTTTGAATGTTTTTTCATAGCATAAAGTAAGTTTTCAAGCTAATTTTGCTTAACAAAAATTCTCTGCCTTGCTGAGCATATTTTCTTGGGAGAATCCTGCATTGAAAATACTGGCATCCAGATCTCAATGTTGGAAATTACACCATTTTGGTTAATACATAGATTTTGTAGGCTAGTATCACTAAATGATACTATTTTGCATTTGCCTGGAATTAACCGAAAGCAGCAAAATCACAGTCAGAATAGCTGACCTAGTCGCTAACTGAATAGTGGATTGATTAATAGAACCAACCAGTTACTGTACCAACATCTAGAGGGGGTGCAGCCGCAACGCGCCCTACGCTGGTAATCAGTTTTGAGGGACCCATATGGTGACTGGAATATCCACGTAATAAAAAAATGTACTAGTCTTGCACCAGCCCTGATAGTCGTGATAGTCGCAATTAGACCGCTTCGCATACACATATGTAATGAAAAGTTTCATCGCTGTATTTCTTAATAAATAAAATATCGAAGAATGAAATTATGGTGTTAAAAAATCAAACAGCGGTACATTTTGCTAGTTCATACATTTATCAAAATTAATGTCTAAAAAATGTGTTCACAAAAAAAAGAATTACAGTGTAGTAATTTTGCAAAATATTTGTTTTTCGGATAATCATACACATTATTTTTTTTTTACTTATTTACTGATTTACTTATTTACTGATTATTTACTGATAGCTATTGAAAATTAAAGTATTTACTTTAATTTTCAATAGCTATCGATTTAATCAATTAGTAATTATGAAAAATGTTAATTCACAAAATCTGGCTGAATACAATTTTTTAAAACATCACTGCAGTTGTCTCATTATTATAGCCTACTGTACGTTATTTGATATATTTTTGAGTAAGAACTAAAAAACATCATGGTTATATATGCCAAATGATCTTATAAAAAAAGTTTGTGGGCTGTATGTCCTCTGGAATATTGCCCAAACAGGTTTATAAAAAAAAATAAGCAGAATTGCTGCAGTTGGTAGACAAACTTTTAGGTGGAGCAGGCCTGTTTCTTGTAGGAATACGAATGAACTGAGAAAATGATACTCTACTATGGCACTTTAGATAAGGTTGCTCAAGGAATTTAGTCTAATCCATGTTGTGTACTATGGACGATTGATGAGAGGCGTCACAGTTACTCCCCCCTTTCCCTCATAAATCTGGGTCGATGAACCCCAAACTTTTTAACTTTTTCTTTCACTTGTATGAAAAGAAACAAAAAAACTTCAGCAATTTTCTTTTTTGGATTTCATGCGCCGCTAAGCGTGTATATTAATGATTTGATTTAATCAAAAGCACAAAAACTTAAATTTGACATTTCAAACTTTGAAGTGTCCATGCAGTTGCACCCTCACGCACTTCAGCAGGCGAGCATCAGAAAATCGATTTGTATTACGTTGATAAAACAAATAACTGTATAATTGTCCATCCTCCGGGCAGTGTAACTTACCAATAAATAGGTCGAAAATTCGTAAACAAGTCAGCAATGCGAGAAAATCGCAACAAATCAAAAGAAGTTGGCTCAGCTAGGCGAAAGACATGGAAGACTCCAACTCATCAAGTCTCGTTCTGAAAAAGCAAGATCCTCATTGGTTGAACATTCGAAATGCATCGTCTGCTTCGCCATGTGCTTCGTTGCAGTTTAGTACTTTACCTGAAATTACCTCATTGTGATAATTCTGTTAAAAAATGAGCATTACTGACAGTCTAGCCAGTTAAACTCTCAATGGGATTAAATCGTCTTTTGCGCAAAGCAGGACGTTTACTTACGGTTGTTGTACAATGTGGTTGTGTTGCCCATTGTTTTCTGGAGTTCGTAGGCGATTTCACTGTGGTAAGTAGTACGAATAATTTCTGATCAACATTATCTTTTCGTTGCATACAAGTTGATAAGCTACATTTTACTTGTAGTGTTTTGGACACTCCATGGAACCGACCATTTATTCTGGAGATATCATTCTCACTGAACACATAAGTCCGGCAAGGCTTTCATTTAGCAGGTCTTTTAAGTAGCATCGATCTTTTACATGTATATTGGCAGGGTTGTCCATTTAATCATGCATACTTTATATGTAAAACGTGCATGCATCCAAACCATCTTGCTGCGAATGTTTCAAGATAGAAATGCATCTAGCAACTGTATATGTATAGTAGGCTAGCTATATATGTATTGAAACGCTCTATCCTTGAACGATATGATCGAGGTGCATTATATGCAAATTTTTTCATGAATGCCATATGGCATATATCACATACATGTATACGTAATCTGTCACTATCACATTTAAATCATACGATTCAAATGTAATTTTTCCCACTGTAGTTTAATTGTTGGCCAGACGTGATGTTGTCCTTGACTTAATTTATACATGTATAAATTAGTCGACTGCACAAGGTTCACTTGCCAACAACTAAACTACAGTGGGAAAAAGTATAATGTCAATAGGCTACATATGCTATGCTAATAATATGCCAATTAAGGGGAAAATGAACTGCATGTTTTGCTATGGGGAAATTTTAAAACATACTTTTAAAAAAACTACTTATTATAATACAAAAAAAAAATTGATAAAAATGCAGTATTTTTGTAGCTACTGCATGATCAAAATTTCATAATTTTCCCATTTATAGGGAATTTTTAAAAAATTAAAAACTAAAATATTTATCATTTTTTTTTTGGAATACATGTACAAACCCTGCGAGTACCTGCTGCCACCTAGTGGCGTATTTTAGTTTTTAATTTTTAAAAAAATTCCCTTTAAATGGGAAAATTATGAAATTTTGATCAAGCAGTAGCTACAAAAGTACTGCATTTTTTTAATTTTTATTTTTTGTATTATGACAAGTAGTTTTTTTTTTAAAGTGTGTTTTAAAATTTCCCCATAGCAAAACATGCAGTTCAGTTCCCCCTTAAATAAAACAACAAATTTCAGAATATACATGTACTGTAACAATCATTTTACATGTAGGCCCTACATCAGAGTTTCTCAAACTTTTTAGGATTTCTTGCATGACAATTAGATGTTGCTTGCCGGCCGGGTCGGGCCGTAAAATTATAACTACAATTAATATAGGCCTACTGTGTAAATTAGCTATAGCTTACTAGCTGTTACCAAAACATTTTTTACAAACAATTATTGGATTACTCCATGGGACGCAGAGCAATTAATTAGTGGAAATAATCGCAAATAGCCAAACATTTCAACCCCTTTGCGGTCCCTATAATAGTTCGAGAAACACTGAATACCAAACAGCCTTAACCAAATTGCCTGAATTGGGGCTGAATACGTCCATCCCCAATGCAAAAGTCATGACTAGTCAGTACACATGGAGATTAGGGATGATGTACTGGCTAGTAGTGGTAGGGACAATAAAGAAAGTATAGATTTTATATTGTTATTTGGCGGCCCATTGGTTTCTATTGTTGACAATAGGATCATATTGAAATTTTAGACAGCTGATGTTTATTATCAAGATCATATTAGATTTTTCTCCAAGAATGCAGAACTGCATGTACATGTATGATATGGATTTTATTTCAGAGGTGACATTGTAATTGCAAGATCGCCTACTAACCCACAGATGTACATTTGTAAACGCATCATAGGTCTTCCAGGCGAGAAAATAGACAAAACAGAATGGGTGAGCTGTTATAATTTTTTGGCATTGGAATTTCTAGAAGATGATCGGATAAAGCTTTATACATGTACATTGTATATTAAACCAGGAAAAATTTAATAAACCACTACATGTACATGTATATAATTTTTATTTTGTGACTTTAAAAATTAGGCTTCTTATCTGAGTATACTGTAATCGATAATTATTATTATACTCAGGACCCTATATATTGCTGGGCCCTAATTTTGGATGTCATGTGGACTTTTTAAAAATATTCTATAGTATGCGAATTAGTAGGCTATGCGTAAGCCCTACTCCATAACACAAGACTGAAATTCTGGACTCCGAAATACACATTATATGAGATCCCCAAGTGTTCTTTAAAGTAATTTTTGCTTGTTTCAATGCCATTGCAAATCAGGTACCCAAAGGCCACCTTTGGCTAGGTGGTGATAACCGGGGAAACTCTATGGACAGTTGGACGTATGGTCCCGTACCACAGGCCTTAGTCAGAGGACGAGTTGTCTGCAAGGTGGCTACTCCCCTTTTGTATACATGCATGATTGTTTAATTTTTGTATTTTATTCTAAGATAGTGTTGTTCTTCAGGTGTGGCCCCCAAGAGACATGCAAATGCTGAGTGAAAGGTGGTTGCCAAAATCTTAACTTCCTAGTTTTGCAGCGGCAGTTTTATTAGTTTAGTTTGTTTTTGTATTGTATTCTTTGACATTTTTTAAGTGTGAATATTTTTTGCAGAATCTTTATCTATTGTTACTTAACTGTATTATCAATGTAATGGATTTTGACTGAAACTAAAAAAAAAACATTGACAAAGATCACAAGATTAATTTGATTATTAAATAAAATCATAGGCATGATTTGGTATGTCATATTTTTTTCATCAAAAAAAATATACCCAGTCCTATGGATGTCCTATTGTCCGTACATACATGTGTATAAGTTCGTCAAAATATAATAACCTGGAAAATTATCTGTTTGTGAATTGGATATTTTAAATTGTCAATTCAATGCATGGAAAATTTTGTAAAGGTATTGAAGTCTAAAATTATTCTGAGTCAATTTTGACAACACGTTTCATGAATCATGCAAATTCATCTTCATCCATATACAGGTAGGCCCTACTGTAGCCTATATCAAATGTCAGTTTGTATTCTATTCAAAAAATAATTTGATTTTTTTTTAAATTTCTGTTACTGAATGGACTATTGATGAAGATTAATAATTATGATTTCAGTAGCCTGAAAATTAGAGGTAATAAAACCATAAAAAAGTTATTCCTTGGGTAAAAATGCTTCAACCACATTCTGCAATATCTGCATATTATCAATTCAACTGCTATATATAGGCCCATGTATTATTACGTAACTTATAAAAAAATTGCTATTAAGACATCAACTACCTGGATTTTTCTGATACTAGATACTTCAGGTAAATCTGTAAAATAAATAATAGATTAAATCAAGTTTATTTTCAACGTATTTATTTTCTGCCTCTTGATTTGTTTGGATCTCATGAAATGGTAATAATTTCTATATATCTTTGACAGTGACACAACAAATAGTGAGAATGACACAGTAATTATTGCATACTCCTCATTCACAAGAGTAGACTAGATTTTTGCTTATAATACAATGGATAGGGCGAAAACATACACGTATTTTAATTAGTAGTCTTGAATGTCAACCTGAGTTAAAATAAATTGGACAAGGACATGCGAACAAACCCTTTTGTCAACCTTTGAAATGAGTTTAAATTGAGGTCGAATTGACTAGACTTGTTGTTTCATTGATTATATTTTAATTTAAATAACTGAACGAAATATTTCGGCATTAAGCCTGTAAATATATTGTAACACGCAAAAAAATATGTCCCTATACATTTTAAAGGGCTATGTGCTGGCATCATCTTAATTGCTTAAGCAGCATTAAACATGTCAAATTTTAATAACGATGGTGGTTAAAAGAATAATTCAGTGTAAAAGCCCACATTTGTAAAAAATATCTTCAATTTCGTATTCTGAGCTTCCGCTGAAGCGATTAGAAAATTTAGATCTTGCATGTCTGCATACTCGAATGCCATCATGATTTTGTTTAAAACGAACCGGTTAAAAAAGTTATATTTTTCTGTTAAAACACTCTTCATTTCATACAAAAACTGACAATTTAATTTACAAGAAGCCAGAAAATCTAAACTTTTCTTTTTCATGGGCTCACAAGGAATGTTGCCCAGGTGAAGCTTTTGAAGAAAGTACTATTCTGTACACAAAGTTCAATCCTTTAAACACACTTACATGAAAGCTCTGGAAAAGTCAATTTAAAAATAATACTGAATACAAGGACTAGATGTCGAGACTAGAAAAATGCAAGAGCCAATCATGTTGATGATGGCTTTATCACACCAATTGATAGCAAATATGGGCACATAAATAATCATTCTAATCCCCAATCTTGACAAAATGCAACTATAGCTACAGGCCAACGCCTAACAATGACGGTGGGATTGCATCCAGGTTTTGTGTTGCTTCTTAATTTAGATTTTTTGCAACAACTTAAAAAACTTTCATACTTTAAAAGTACGAGTGTCTACACGTCGAAATGCTGCACAGAAATATCAAATTGAAACTTCCAGACTTTAAAATAAACCTTGACAACTACGTTTAATTACAATATTCACATTTTTATAGAAATTGGGACTTAATTGGTTTTACGTTATTAACTTGCTATCTGCAATTTTTTTTCCATAGACAATTCATTTGTAAGTTCCCATTGCAGCGCATGGTATCCCCAGGGTATTTTCACAGGGTATCCGACCCTGTGAAAATCCGAAATACTCAGTAATCCGACACTGTTTTGACCGTGAGGTTAAAAATTTTCGGCTCGAATGCAAGTGAGAGTGATTGAAAAAGTGCTTATTGTAACAAAACAAACGAGCATTAGGGCCTACATATTTTTTACAACATTAGTCGACTAATGTTGTAAAACACGTATGCGCAATTTATTCTGATATACCGACGTTTTTTTGATAATCCGACAGTGATTGGTCCCATATAGTGTCGGATTACTAAATACTGTATTTCCAAAATTAAGATCTTAATCAATATTTGAAATTTGCCATAATATTTTTTTTGTAAAATATGAATCATCAAATATTTTTTTTGTGATAAATTTAATCTAAGCAAGGATTTCAGTAATTTTATTAAATCTCAAATTGCAGCCAATTCGATATGTCAAACGTGTTTGTGTATATATATATAAGTTTGTGAGAAATATTTCAGAGGAAATATCAATGATAATTTCAGAAAATTTACAATCTTTTTTTCATTATTGAAATTTCTTAAAACTATTTTACTTTTATTTTAGATCGAATTCCGAAATTTTGGCTAGTATAGTTGTGTAGGAGTTATTTTTATTATTGGTATGCACAATCAGCCGAAATGGAAGTAGAACGTTTGCAGTTGAGGACGAATTTTTTGATGCGTTAAAA
Source organism: Xestoiulus laeticollis (assembly GCA_034698905.1). NCBI lineage: Eukaryota > Metazoa > Arthropoda > Diplopoda > Julida > Julidae > Xestoiulus > Xestoiulus laeticollis. The sequence continues at coordinate 14,995 of JAQGCC010003106.1, forward strand.
TGTAAAAAGTTAACGAAACTGTAATTTTTCAAGTTTTATCAATCCATGCTCGCGATAATACGTTGAATAAAATATTTTACGCCATCTAGACAATTTCAAGTAGCATTGTCCAGGTGTTAACCAAATAGTCCCCAAATCAAAGAATTCGTTTTCATATTCATTTCTGGCAGCATTTGAACGTGCAAAAAAGAACTGCGTATAAAAGCATTAGCAACAACAATAAATATAGGCTCATACACTTAGAAATTTGTCTACTCGTAATTTGAAAGTAATAAACTGTATGAAAACTAACTTTGAATGTTATTATTCATAGTATACCTTCACAGATTTTAACAAGTTAGTTGTACGCTACTGTATATTGCAAAGCCTACGCAGTATCACATAGTCTGAGGCTATGTTTATAGCCTAATCGATACCAGTTTAGTTTCAATTCTTTTACAGCAATGAAGTCTTTGATGCCCAATAGAAAACACTTCATCATACTTTAAAACCTCAAATTTTACAATCTAAAAACATCAATCAATATAGAAGACATTGATTCGAATATTCGACCTCTTCTGCATACAGTGAGGGCATATCATTGCTCATAATTCTACTGTGAATATAGCTTTATATAAGGGCGTGTAATAAGTTTTGTTGGATATTTTAATTAAATGCCTTTTGCCTCTGGCACTCACATTGATGAATCATGAAAATATGGTACTGAACAAATGGTAAACAGACATCACATGAAATGGAATGCTAATCTTCCATTAAGACAATTTTTTTTTTGGTTGCTATTTTCAAATTTCCATTGATTGTGAAGTCGATAATTAGAATACATATACAGTGAAACCTGTCTACATTGAACACCCATGGGACCAGGCAAAAGTGTTCACATTAGACAGGTGTTCATTGTATGGAGGTTTGCTATGAAAAGACAATATCCAATGAACTATTACTATGTTTATTTGTACATGTATACAATTGAATAGACATGTATAACATTATGCACACAATCCTTTCAGTGCATGTACATGTACATAAATCATTATTTTAGGTGTTTTTTTAAAAAAATCTGTAATTGACTGTTGTTTTTTGTTTCGATCATTGGTGATTGCATTTTCGATCTTTAATTCTGTGTGTTTATCATCAGTTGGTGCAGTTCTGGATGTTTTTGCAATATGTACAGCAGTATAACGTCCAGCTACTCCAACACTTGAATTGTACTGACTGCATGGTGATTCCTCAATCTCTCCATCGGA
>JAQGCC010003107.1:0-16238 GCA_034698905.1 Xestoiulus laeticollis
GTGTGAATTAACACGCAAAAGTTTTCTTGATCCACATCAGTTGATCTACATCAACGTTGGTGTGAAGAAGGTCTAACCATAAACTTTAATTGCTCATGTAGGGGCCTGCATTGAAGTTTAGAAAATGGCATAGCCGGCTAAAGTTGACTTCTACCACCAAAATATATACTCAACACAGTATTGATTATTGAGAGTAAAGTAAACGTGTTTCTCGTTAAAACATGGCTTTTATGTTTCCCCAGGTTGTCCGTGCGCCACCGAGAGTGCCCAAGAACCGATTCCGATCCGGAAGTGGACAAGCGTCATTCCCCTTAATAACTTCTTGTGGAGGTTCCTCACCCAGCCGCCAAAATTTCGTTCTCAAGCTTCCGCACCTCTTTCACCAGCAACATGAACTATCTCCGTCGGAGGTTCTCCTCGGGAGATTTGTCCGGCGAATACTCTGACCAGCCGGACATGGGGGTGGAAGAGGAGAATGGGGTGCGGAGGCCGCCCCCTACCTCCGTCTCGTCTTCGGGGGTGGCCGGCCACCAGCAGAACGACCTCTCGCTCAACCTGAAACCCGGCTCCACCACCAGCGCCCCAAGCTCCCCTGCCAAGGGCGCCGTGAGCATTTTGCAGCGTGTGGGCTCTATTACGGGACGGGCGGCGGATATGGTAGGGGGAGCCACCAAGCCCGCCTTCAACAAGGACAGGTGCAAGAACCTGCTGGTCATCGATGACCAACACACCGACTGGTCCAAGTACTTCCGGGGAAAGAGGATCCATAGCGACTGGGACATCCGCGTGGAACAGGTGGGGCCATTGACCTTCATCATCATGTCTTGTCACATTGGAAATGCGATTGCCAACAGGGGCTGCTGAAGTGGTATGGAATTAGCCGCCTGGTGGCGAATGTCAACATTTCCAATGTGGTGCAATGTTGAAATCATATAAAATCCTGCGTTCTCAGGGTTCACATAGAACTGGAAAACCTGACATTGGCATAGGAATTGGATAGATCTGGAATAGGCAGGCAAAAACGATTTATTTTGTAAAAGTCAGGGAAATTTAACACAAATATTACACTTGTTGTCACTTGGGATTGCATTACATAGGATTGTCAAGAGACTGCACATTTGACTTGCCCGCATCACTACATATGGGGAATTTCCCATTTTTAGTGAATTTTAGCATAAATTTTACATAATGTAGTTAAAAAATCGTTTTTTTCTTTCGTTTTCTAATAAAACAATTTTTTTGTCTACTATTACAGTATAGAACCTGTCTAAAAGCATATTTTTGGGGCCAGTGACAAATATCCTTTTAGCCAGGATATACTTTCACACAGGTTCTTTTTTATACATGGGTCTCAAGTCGGGATAGGCACATTTTATGTTTTAGAGAAGGTATTATTTTAAACAGGATGCTTTTAGACAGGTTCTATTCCAATTCGGTGGGATGCGCTATTTCAATGTGTAATTTTGTTATATAAAATCCAGCTGTACCGACTGTGAGTTATCGCTATTTAGAGGTTCGCTATTCACAGTTTTTATTTGTCATTTGCATAACATTGTAAATTGCGTTCTAAAACAGCTTATTTTGAATCTTCAATAATCAGGCTTAAAGTCTGGGAAATAGTTTTAAAAACTGGAAATTTCATTTCTATGAGAACCCTGTTGTTTTTATAAGTTAAAATTTAAGAAGATTTAGTGTATCGGTACAGATATTTAGTTCTTGTCATTACAATTGTCTAATATACTGAGGATAATTGCAACGCGTTTGTGACTAGTTTAAATGCACGGGTGCGGTTTGCAATCGTGTTGCCCTATTCAATTTCTCAATCATAATGAAACATTGATTGTAATTTGAAATTATCATAACAAAATTGCCATTATACTCACGCGATTTCATCATTCATCACTTTCAAAATTCGTAAATGGAATATTACCCTAGAATGGTTATACAGTGTCTATTTGACCCAAATTTGAGTTGTTTTTTTTAAAAACGAGGACCATTAAGTCATTCAAATGTAGGGAGGTTCATAAATGGTTTTGTAATCAATAAATTGTAATTTATGTTCCTATTGGAATGAGGCGTATGAACATAAATTCAAGTGAAATATGTATGTGCGTGTGTCAGAATTAACCTTTAATGTTTTCCTCATATCGAGGTGATATAGTATTGTTCTAATTCATTCCATTGTTTTTTTAGGCCGAATTCAAGGAAGTCAATCTGTTGGCATCGTCTGAAGGTGGCACTACAGTTGCCATGGTCGTTTATCGTAACAGCACGCGCGTAGTTCGGTAGGGCCACCAGTGACATCCGTGTTTGGAGATACTTGAAACTTTTGAACGATACTTTGGGTATTTGCTTTAATGCGGGGGTGCGTGGCTCTGCTTTTTTTTGCAGTTCTTTTAAGCCTGATTTCCTGCTGATCCGGCAACACATTCGGAATGCCAACGAGGATTACCGTAATCTCCTTCTCGGATTTAAGTACGGTGGCATTCCGAGCGTCAACACCCTGCATAGCATCTATAACTTCCAGGATAAACCTTGGGTGGTACGTTCCTTGAATTAACCAGCAATTGAGATTGAAGAAACGCAGCCAAAAAGATTAGTTAGGAGATTAATTAAGAGGAGCTCTGGAGTGAGCGACATCCGGGGAAAAAATGTGAATGGAAAAATCCGCTTTTTCCTTAACCCACGCAGCAATTAGAAACGAATTTAGCTTTATCTATTGATGAGATTAAATGCTTTTCGTCCTTTCCTAATGCAAAGACCCCCGGTGTCATGAGTGTAAAAAGCAGCTGAGGGTTAGTCATTGATTCAGTGAGGCACTTTTGCCTAATTATGTAAGATCATGCCCATTTCAAAGTTCCTTGTCTAAACACTGCATCCTCATCCTTCTGTTGACATCATGCCACCACACCATAAATGGCATTAACAGGTATTATTTATGCAGCCGGATTAAGCCCAGTTGAGGCCCCTAGGCAGCCGAAATTTCGGGGCCCTTTCCTAACCAACAATTTTATTAAAACAATCGGAGGGACAAATCAACATTTCATGTCTGGCTCCGGCAATAGAGAGATTGAGCATCTGTCACGTCAACTGATTTACCTTAACGAGATCGCATCTCAGAGACGCGCTCAAACTAGCTAATAGCGGGTTTGGCGCCCTCCCTTAATGCTATAACCACATTGACAGCACTGTATGTTTTTCCAATACGATCTCGTTAAGGTAAATCAGTTGACGTGACTCTCCCTCTATTGTCTTTTATTGAACTTTATTCTTTATCGCAGACCATAGGCAAGTACCTATTCTTGCCTATTTAGTAATCCGGCACTGCACATATTATTAAATAATTGATTTAATCAAAGTATTCCTAATATTGGAATATTGAGAATATATTTTGTGCCCTCTTAGTATGGTTCAGATTTGTTATGGGTGACTATCAAAATTCCGAAAGAAATATATCTGGTAATCATCGCATTTGATTCATTAAGCTTGTAAAAGCACAACAATGCGTTGAGGAATGCATTATTTGTGAAAGATTATCTGCATTAGCATGGTTGAAAAACAAAAGATTTTTTATGAGCATTTTTTCATCTTCACTCTCATTGTTCCGTTTCCGGACGTTTCGTTTTATAGCATTGTTTCTTTTTTTTTTCCAGTTTTCACATTTAATTCAAATTCAAAGACGGTTGGGCAAGGAAGCATTTCCAGTGGTGGAGCAGTACTATTACCCGAATCACAACGAAATGGTGAGTGCTTCTCCCTCGCGGTTTTTTAAATCGTCATAATAATTAGGAGACGTTGGCTAGGCATTTATGTCAAACTAATTATTCACAGTTTTATTGATCTTCACAAGAACGTACACAAACAGAAAAAAAACTATGCAAATTAAGGAGAAAGGACAAAAAATAATGAAACTCAATAATATTATAAAGCACTTCTCTTAAAACTTCATCGAAACTAATTACATATCGTAAGAAGATAGGTTTTATTATACAGCGCATCCCTTAGCGAGGGCTGACCAGTGGGTCAGTGCGGATCCGGACAGTGGATTTCTTCCACGCAATTCCCTCCCAAATAAAAATCGCGCCATTTTGTACTTTTTCTCAATTTTGGCCCCATCTAGTTTGGTTTTTTTTCCCTCGTTGGCCGCGCGGTTTCACGGTTCCAGCTTGCGGCGCCGCTCCTTCTCCTCCTGACTCTTCTTAAGGCACGTGCGGTACCGCAGACTCATGTTCCAACCGCACAAGCCGGATGTCTGGGTCATGCAAACGGATTCCAAATTCTCGCAGTCCAGGTGACCGTCATCTAACGTTGTCCACGGGCAAGTGCTCTTGGTGACTGAGCCGCAATGCCTGCGGTTCCACCAGGGACAAGACACAACCTGAATAGTAACAATGCAGTGGTTTTAGACTACGATTTGTTTAGGCACTCCTGACCAGTTCTCCAGTACCACCCCATGTCATACCTGGCAATTGTCACATCCTTTCTGATAGAGAAGCTTCCACGATTTCTTTTGCTTCACAGTCAAGTTCTTCCATTCTTGGTGGTAGCCACACAAAGACAGCTGCAATTCATTGTCGACAACGCGACCTTTAATAGAAAAGAACATTGTTTACTACCATGGCCCCCATATCTGGAAACGGGCCCCAAAACCAGGATCTTTGTCGTGTTATCAATTTGTCCCCTCGACCCCCCTCCCTATACAATTCATGGCGAAAGCACTATTTTTTTTTTTTTACTGAAAGTTGGCTCTAAATTTTGAAGGGTTTCTCAAGACCTTGATAAGTTAGGGAAATTGGGAAGACCGAGAAAAGCCAAAGAAAGAAGTTTTATTTTGAAATAGTCAGGGAAATTTAACATGAAAATATTACAGTTGCTGAACTGCAACCTTCAAGGGGGGGGGAGTTGTTGTACTGTGGACACCTTGTGGACTGGTGGAGAGATTTAAATATCCCTCAATTGGATTAAGCCACCAGAGGGAGCCACTGAAACAGGGGGAAATCCCTTTTAGTTATAAAAACGCTCTGTAAGCCAGCTGATAACAGCTACAAAGTGTAGTATCACATTTGTTGAAAATTTGAAAAAAAATAGCATTCTTTACTTTGACGTAATATTTAAAATTTTTGCATTTTTTGTTGGCTAAGGATAGTCAAGGAAATTTGTTTCACAACCCCGAACAGTCAGGGAAGTTGAACATTTCATTTCTGGTTTAACCCTGTTTCCTGAAAGTTCTTTCAAAATGTCATTTCATGACATTCTGATTCACTAGATCACTACTGTTGTTCATTAACCGTTAATTTTCAACACATGGGAGTTTGGAATGTGTTGAAAATTAAAAATTTAAATTATTCTTGAGATGCCAAATCCTTTGAATTGGGAAGTCACTCACCAGCGATAAGGTAGTTCTTTCCTTTCATCAGCTTCACCCCGCACATGTTCTCCCCAATCGGACTGTAGATCATCCTGTTGGCCAAAGCTGCCTTTGCCTCCGAATTAGCCTGTGCAAAAGAAAAAATAAGTCTTTGACAAGAGCCGTGACGCCATTTATCGATTAAATTGCTGAAAGTGTTTTCCCTCTATGGAGTTCTAGGAAAAACGGGTAAGGGGCGACTCCGCGCATTGGGGAAAGTGAACGGGGTCCGGAATCAACGTTGGCATTCCTCAAATTTGTAATGTTGGGCGTTAGCGACTGTTTGAGAAAACGTCTTGAGTCAGACAGCAAGGATGGGCAGGGGGTGCCTGGCTGCTAGGTAACGGCACGCGCGAATGCCTGCTGCAGCAGAGGTTGGACTTCTTGTTGTAACAAACTGATAAAATTTGCCTTTTGAGCTTGCAAGGTTTCCATAAATACATACAAAACTATATGTTAAAGAATCACTGAACATTACACTGGAACATTACAGAGTTCAAAGGGGCAAGCATTCAAAACCATATTCGACAAATTCCAAGAGAGCTAATGAAAACAGGAATTCAAGGTACAACTTAAAAGTCCCCTAGAGCTGAGAACTTATCGGGTGTGTATATCTGTAGAGTATAGGGATTTTTAAGTTCGCTTACTTTGTAAACTTTGTTGAGCTTGATGGAGTAATAGTTCTTAAACTGATCGCTCTTGATTCCTTTGATTCGGGCTGTAATTACTGCGAAGGAAAAATAGAAAAAAAAAACACAAGATACGAATTAATTTTATTACCTAGAAAATAAAAAAAGAGATAAGGAGGCGAGTAAATTGGATTTCTAGCGTGTGAAAAAGGATATAAAAAGGAAGCGGGGAAACGAAAAAGACATTGGTGCGAGACCACGCCTATAGCCTGTTGTTGGTATTTGTCCACTTTAAAATTATTAATTCCGATTTTATCTCGTTTGTGTCGCGATTGAACATAATTCACCGAAAATCGTCGAAGACAAAATGGGCTGGGAATGGGTTTGGTGACAAGGTTAGGCTTCTTAACACTGCTGTAGTAACCTACAGGTTTGATCTACCTACACCCTTCAAACTTTCAAATGTGAGAAACATGTCTGCCTTATATAAAGTATATATTATGCACATTTTACAGCATATATTATGGTATTTTTAGTGTAATTTCAGTCCATTCGCTATAGAAGTCGCCTGATACAACCCTATTGCAAACACCTGGTTTGCTGAAGAGTGAATATACCACCTTAGTGACCCTAATTGTTGGCAATCACGCATTGCAAATAGGACTGATGCCAAACTTGCAAAAAAAAGGTCCCTGTTCTTCTCAACTGTTTATATTTTCAATATGCAATCCTTCATCAGTTATAACTTTATCATTTTTATTTAATTTTTGCATTTGCTGCACATTTTTATAGTAATTGTCTATTGCTAAAACAGGCTCACGTGCGAAACGAACTTTGATACGCGGGAAATTCGAATGTGTCCGAATTTCTAAATATTAAACCAAAAAATTCACGGGATTGGACGGTTTTGTTTACATGCTTGGCATTGTACTTCAGTTTTATATTACACCATTAAAGCTGCACTTGCTCTCACAATTTCACATGATTTTTCTATGATCGAATGGTGGCAAAGACAAACGAGGCGCATTTTTTTCCCCATTCCAAAAACAAATGTTGGCCAAGATCAACACAAATAATCGTTAAATGGGTGTAGGTGGGCCTCTGTTGCATTTTTTTTATGGCAGCTTTAAGGACAAGGGTTTCGGTAGAATCGATTGTTATATGCATTGTGTAACTGGCCTTCGAATAATCACATGTAAATGTTGACCAAGCTGTCTCAGTATGATCCCAGATAATAAACAGCTGGAAGCGAAAATGCTGCGAGGCAATGCCAAATAATGTAAGATTGCGTGACCCGATTTGCACAAGGACAGTATACTGTCTGACAAACGACAGCAGGATAATGCATAGTCTGTCCATGGCATATTGGATACAACTCCTGCATACTTGTTTTATGGTCTACACTAGCCCAATAACATTCACATGAAGACAGTGCTTTTAACACTACTATTTTGAAACTGAAACTAGTGGACAAATAATTCCATCCCAAGACAGCGATCCATATATTGTATTTATGCAGCATATCTCTGGTTTCCGTGTTAACATTGTCTACTATAGATAGCTCACAAACAGACAGTAGGCGTATGTAGTTATCAAACTTTCAAAAAAGAAATAGCAGTATATTTCTCAAATTACCAGTGTCGTACTGTCTGAACTGAGAAGGCGGACTTCTCCAGAAAATTCAGATTAACCCTCCTGTCATGTTTACAAGCAGCTTGTTTATGATAGATCGTGGCTTTAGTGCACTCGTCCTTGCATTTGGCAGCTGGGTGAAAACATGGACATTTTCTGGCACACTGTAATATTTTCAATGCATTTTTTTTCCCTTTGACGGTGACGTGATTCGGACCAACTTGTGTCTGCGCACTTGTCAACCCCAAAATGCGATGTGCATCACAATGCACGGGGGTCGGAGTCGATCTTAATTCGAAAGAATGTCCACAATTTTATGAGTATCCCATGCATAACAAGAAAAAAAAGACGCCACCCCAAGCATATGGTTTCTCCATTTTCAACAACGTTTTCATAGTGAAATGCGTGGTAGGGTCGAATCCTGGGGGTTGAGTGCGGGGCAGGGCTCACAATGACGGACAAGAAACGAAACCCTGTTTCCTACTTTCTACCACCCCATGGCCCGTGGGTACAAAAGATGTGGGTCTTTGTCGTATTTTAATGCATGGTTGCAGGCATGTGTACGAGGAGTACTATATAGTACACGACTGTGGGAGTAAAAACGTGTGTTTAGGTGATCGAGGAAGTATTTTTTTTTTTTTTGCAGGAGTGTGGGGATGGGGAAACAAATTCGAGGGGGAATCCACTGGAGAAAAAAAGTGAAACTATCTTCAAGATCAGTTCAAATAACGGTCAAAGCCTTGTCGTGGCGAGCTATGCAATTGTCATTTGAAAGTTTGAAAGTAGGTATAGAAACCCTGCCATACATTATGGCTTTCCTATTCAAAATAGAACTTTCAGGTGGAGAAAATAGACCTAGCTGCTTCGTTTTCATACAAAGTTTCTATTTTGTGAAAACCTAACTTAACCTAAATTGGTAGAGTTGGTGCTATAGGAAAGTTCCACGCAATAAAAACTCCACACACCTATTTATTTGGCAATATATTTGTTTAGGTGTGCGGAGTTTTCTTTGTACGTAACTTTCCTAGAACCCTTTACTTGGATACCTACACCGATTTGGGCTATATTTGGATTTGTTGAGGTGTGCGGAGCTTTTCTAGAACCTACTTGGATGCCTATTAACTACACCAATTTGGGTAATTAGATTAAGCTAGGTTTGTTAACCAGCTTTTGTTTAGGTGTTTGAAACTTTTCTAGAACCTCTATATAGCTGGATCTCATCATAATCCCCAGCATATAGATTTGAAATTTCTATTAATGCTGTAGCCTCCGCTACTTTGATACCTACTTCAATTTGGGTTAATTAGGTTTAGATATGTTTAAATGTGCGGAGTTTTCCTTGTGCGGAGCTTTCCTAGAACTTTTTTTAGCTGAATTTCATGATAATCTCTGATAGAGATATGCAGGTTCTATAGCTATTGCTGAAGCCTAGCAAAACGTAGCAAAAAATAATTATGTAAAACCAGTCTCAGGCTATAAATTACATTAGTTCGATCAAGAAAACATAAGTTATTAAGCGTGTTTAGTTAAAAGCGTGGAAAAGTTTCCTGTGGATCCTGGCCAAAATTGTAGGTTTTTTTAAATTTATGAAATGAGCATTACGTGAGCATCAGAAGGTTGTTTTTGATACCTTCATCACCTTGAAGTTGGTTAATATACGTGGTTATTATCATATTGCAAGATGCATCCATATTTATCCATTTACTACTATTTTGAATGACTGCCTCGGAAATCTTGACCCCCCCCCCTCTCTTTCCATTTAAAAACTCGTTTCAAGCAATCTGACGTGACCATCAGGGTGCGCAACGGTCAGTGTCGTGTGGGTGGGGACCATCAACGCTTATTTGCCCCCCGGAGTCTTATGGGTTCGCGTGACTTTTTCACCCCCCTCCCCTCCATATTTCACCCCTGCCGGAATTTTAATGCGCAGGGTGGAACCTGTTCGGCTCAATCTCCAGACAAAGTTGAGGTGGGAAATTTTGGGTGAACATTTAATGTGGGAGCTTGTGCAGACCCTGCCAACAACATACATGCATGTACAGTATACATTTAATTAAAAGAAATCATTCGGATAATAAAATTCTTACCGTAATGTGCCGTGCAGTAATGCTGCTGGGGATGTTCCAGTTTACAGTAACAACTTTCGATCGTCTTAATACTTTTCAGTAAAATAACAAAAAATAAAATGATGGACCACGTGGAAGCCATTTTTTTAATGGTTTGAAATGCAGCGAAATCTGCAAAGTAAAACAGAAATTGCATTGAAATTATGTTTATAGTTGAACTTGCACAACTAATGGAATTTAAATATTTAACACAAATCCATTTCGATTATTACATGCTCAAATTTTCTTAAATGCAGGCCATGTTATCGTTAGCACATATACAAAGAAATCCCCTCTAAAAAGAGTACAATCAGTGATACGTGTTTAAATAACATCTAAATGTGTCCATTTTTTAAAGCTTCACCGTAAACTGTTAACCGCAATGGCCGGTTTCATTAGCTTATTTTATTGCTCCTTTACACTTACACTTATGTCAATTAAGGCAATTCATTTGGTATACGACTAATTTGACTTTAGTTTAATGACCAGTTATAAACGGCTGAGAAACAACTTTTTTGCTTTATTCTGGTTCAGCATTGCATTTTTCGCCTTTAGCATGGCATTTCCAAAAATTGCCGCACCCTTTTTGCAATATACAGTCGTGCAATGGTTCTGCAATGTTACAGAAATGGTAGCTTTTAGAGTAAACCTGCGAGGCCATGTTGAGAAGATTATGCGAACAGATTACACGCCACCAATGATGCAAAAGTAATTTTGTGAATACATTTTCAAATGAGTAAAACTTTGAATACGTTTGATTTAAGTTTTTTTCCCCTCATAAAACATTTAAAGTTGCAATGTTTTATATAGAAGTCAAAGCATTAAATATTCCAAATCTCCAATCCATGTTCTTAAAACCTGGCGCTATAATTTATGCTTTTGTATTAATGAAATTAATACCAAGCATTTATATATAGCCTATATTTTTAAGTAATCCGACACCATGCAGTGCCTTATGTCGGATTATCAAAACGGATTACGGAAACATGTACACTGCACAACAAAGTAATATTACAGATTGTATGTATATACTCGCATATGGCATATATGATTCGGCTTAAATAATGTAATCAAACAAACAAGGATTTGTTTACTAGTAACTCTACTGGCAGAAATTTAAGCAATGGTAGTGGAGAGAAAAAATGTAATCGACAGAAAAGTGTCGGATAACCGAGGCTGCACGTGCAATTTCAGCCATTTACAAAAATTAAATCTTGTTTGCTCACCCTGTATTTCCCCAATCCCCCTCTGGAACTGCTTATTGTGTGCGTGACTTTAAAAGCCACATATTTCCATAAGATGTTATTTTTCATAAAAATCCCATTTCTAAGTTGACTCATCTCATGTCCAACCTCCCCTCCCCCCCCCGCCCACTTTTTCGAGTGACGACACCATGCACTCGCTTATTCCCCTACAGTAAGTTTTTTGGCCTTAAAAAAGGGACCATTACAGAAATTTGGGGTCAACGTGTTTGAGGTTTACACGTTTGAATCAAATGCTTTACAGTATTAATGCTTCCTATTGAAGAGCCGAAACAAGCGATGCTATCGCCTCTTTTCTATTCCTTTTTATTAAATGCAGCATCGTATAAGCTGTTTAATTGCAGTTTTATTTCACTCTCAGCACAGGAATTAAAAGGCATTCTTGATTTTTTGTTGAAGATTCTTATCTTGGATTATTAGAACTGGGCCACCTGCGAACGATATCAAAATCGCAAAGTGAAAATCCGGCTATTAATTCAAGCTTCGTTCCAAGGAAGAACTTTGTATCATCACCACTACCATGCACACAACACTTGCATGGTTTTGTTAACTTTTGGTAAACAGACCTTGGCCTTAAAAATAGATATTTTTCTACCGATATGAGAGAATAGTTCTACCTGTGGGCGACCGACCATTATTTTGGCGCTCTTTTCCCCAGGTGTGAGGTGTTGATTTACACTGTAAAAGGAGAATTACTTAATACAGTCACGTACTTCAATTATCGCCATGCACATTCACAATGTCTTCCTTAACCGTGATCGAAAATTCAACGCCGAGTGGTCAGTACTCGATTCTGCTTACTCCATAAACACCATTTATTGTAGCCTTGTGGAGTTTTCGGTCATGTCCTTCTTTTGTGTTGCATCAACTTGCATCATGCACAATTTTTCCCAGAATTGAATTTTTAAACTTTCCTGACTTTTCCTATTTTTTTTAAAACACGAGTGAAAATTCAAAGATATGACAATTCGCCCAGCATCTTTATGATTCGATGCTCAAAGATATTGTTTTAGAACTCAATTTACAATATCCAGCAATAGAGCACATTTACTTTTACCAATTCAGCATGTTCAAATCAACTTGGAATCATCCAAACTACCCTTAAAACACTTTTTCACTTGTCAATATACATGTATGAATTAAAAATCATAACTAATTAAAAATTAGTTTCTTATTTAGAGGCCTAGAAAATCATATCATTACCAAGTTTCTTCAAAAGTGTAGACTATTTTTATTTATTTTGGTTAAAAGATTGTCATTTTTTGAGTGTTAAAAGAAGGACAATTTCCCATTTCAAGTGGCCACCTCTACATAATGACCACTTTTCATAAATTGGTTTTAGTGCGTATATGTACATGTATGTTCTCAGGCATAAAAATTATCTGTATAGTGACCAAATTTGGCCATTTTTTGGGTGGTCACCTTTAGCAGGTTTTACATACAGGTCTGGCTAAATGTGCCCACTCTTGAGTTCTGTGATGCAACTTTAGCAATATGATAGAAAATGTGCATGCTATTTACTAGTATGTTCTCAATTATAGTACAAGTGATGACTGGTGGAATATTTATACGTTGAATTACCCCGATTTCCCCATTTCCCCGATAATGCCAGGATTTTCTAGATATGGAAACCATGTCCTGAAAACAACTCTGGAGTCAGTTGAAATATCCTCAGCCATCTCATGTCCCAATCAGGTTGCCCCCAAATGATATTGTAAATTTCGTCTGCTGTTTCGTCAGCCATTAGTGAAGTTGCTTGTTTGCGAAACCGCTCGACTACCGGCATGTGGTTCGGCCTACGAATTGGCCGGTTTAAAGTGTTCGAGCTACTTACTAAGTGGGCAGATTGTCATTAGTTGCAATGAGTACTTTTTTTGTACACGAAACAATGTACGTGGGGTGCCATTTCAGCGTGTTCCAATTACAACGAGACGGAATTAATTGAGGAATGATATGCAGAGTATATGTCGACGGGCCCACATGTAACATATAGAAATCTTTGAAAATGCGAACACGTTTGCAGGCCTACGCAGCATTAATTAGAAACGCGTGGACTATATGGAGGGCCAATGTGGGAAATAAGGATACACTATTTTGGCAACGATACATTAGCTAGAACACATGCCTCCGAAACCCATTTTACAAAAGCATTAATAAGTGTACAAGTATCGCAAATTTTGAATCTGGCTACTGTATCTTCCTAAAATTGAAAGTCGGTGGCATATGCTCATGCAGCTATTAACCCAATTTAGCGGTGTGAAAAAAATAGCTTTTTTATTGCACGTCTTGGCAGTTAACCATTTTTTAGGGACTTGTTTTATATTTATTGAAAACCTGGAATAGTCAGGGGAAAATCGATTCTTTCTGAAAAGGTCAGGGATCGAAATTCAGTATATACATATGTATTACATTTGCATTCAAATTGTCAATGATTAGTTTTAACAAAAGTAATGAGATATTACACACTCAGCCAGTCCTATCTTTAGAAATGGAGAATTCGTCTTTTACATAAATTTTTCATAAAAACACGATAAAAATTAGATATTGTTTTATACAAAAACAAAATAATTTTCTCTCTGCAGCTATTTTATGGCACGAATATTCGTAAATAATTTTAAATCCATGGCATATGGTATGATAAGAATAAAACTGTTTTAATAATAGTTTGTGTGAATTGAAGCTACAAATATTGTAAATCGTGTTCTGAAACGGTTTCTTTGAGCAATAAAACAAGAGCGTCTTAGGTATATTATTATATTTTTGAAATTTGTCATCAGGAAGGAGAGGGTAAATTGTTTTAAAAACTGGAAAAGTTAGGAAAGTTACAAATTTCATCAGTGATGGGAACCTTGACATATACGGTATATATATACATTATATAAGATATAATCACCGTTTACATGTACTAAGCCAAAATAAAGCAGACCACGGTGTAATGCACTAGCGTTCAAATACCTTTGGTATCTTATTTTAAAGAACAGCTCGTAACCAGTATAATTATTCATAAATACGTATACAGTATACAGATGTATATACACCCAAACTGGTTGAAACCACCATTGTTGACTGCTTCTCAAATCCCACCCTCAACTTTAAATCCATGACAGTTTAGTTTTAATAGGGAAATGGCCTTTTTAATATAAAGCATCCTGTATATTCATCACTTTATAAATAAATGTCAATCAATCTGTTAATCGTGACCTGCACTTGAACACTATAGGTTTACACTTTCCGTAATATTTATCCTCCTTTCCGGTATGTTTTCCAAATGGTATTCAATCAGAGCCATTGTTTTAAAAACACAATGCCCATCGTCCTATAGTTTACAATGCCGAGATTCCTGTAATGTCCCGACCTTATTCAATGGGGAATGAATTAAAGATTTGACCTGTTTTAATATCGGAAAGCGGGCTAACATTTCAATATGACGTCACCGTTTGAAATAATTACGCCACTGCTTAATAAGGGTTGACATGATTTTGTTTCAACATTTACGTTCGCAATGTGGTGATGCAAGACCAGACTTATCACTTAATTACACGTAAATGGAAGACATAATATTTAAATAGCCGAATCTCCTGTAATTTGATCCATCAACTCTTGAGATAGATACAGTTCAGAAAAACAAGTGTTTATTAATATCTGTTTTAAAGAGCGAATCTAAATGTCGGAACATGTTATACACTTAAATACACTAGATCGTTTATGAGCAACCGGGTGGCCAAGGTCGAAGGGCATGGGAAATGCGTATATACGGATCACTTAAAAGAAAAGTCGGCAGCCATGGTGCATTTCTGAGAAAGTGGCTTATAACAGTTAATTGTCCGCCAAGATTTAAACGGGTATTTAGGTTTCTTCACGCCAGATCAGCCGGAAGTGCTGTTTTTGGCAGGTGTGAGTCTGCGCATGCGCGAAAAGTTAGTTTAGTTAACTGCCATTGATAAGTCACATACGCTAAACGAAATGTAGTGCTGTACATAATGTATATATAGTGTGGGACATTCCAACATGACCTCCTCCTTTTATTAGACAGGGTGCCCACCAAGATGCAGGTTGAGTATGTGGTGATATGGCGACTTTGTGGCGTATAGCACGGTACACGAGGCGATCCTATTAATTTGCATATACTCACCTCAAACAACAGCCATACGCTGCAATGTCGCCATAACACCACATGCTCACCATCTTGGTGAGCACCCTGACTTACAGAAGCCACATTACTGCACACATGTATGATAGGATACATTATAGCTAGATTACAGCAAAAATGGCTAAGTTAAAATATGCTAATGTAAGATGCTATATGCTAAAGTGCTCATACGCCACTTCCGGATTTCATAATATAGAAATAAAAACGTTATCATTGTGTTTACATGCATGTGGCTCTACATATAATACCAGAAAGATCCACTCTCCAAGTGGTTCAGAATATTCTCACATGCAAATTTAGTCTAAAATATCATTAAACCAACCATTTCCATCCACATCCATGCGGGACTGTTCATAAATGACGAAAAGCAGTTTGGCTCCACAACTATTTCAGGAAATAAATGCTATCTCAATGTAAATTGCTATGGGTTATAGCTGTCAAGGATATGCTCTTGTCAAGATACTGTATGTAGATTTTTTTTTACTTCTGGAAATTGAAAACCAGGTTTTGATGGGGTGCTACTGATTGATTTATCAGCAGAACAACAAGTGATTCCAGGAAATGACTGTCAATACTTTAAAAATTCAAAACCCATTGCAGATGTCAATATACAATGTACAGTAATTTCTCCTCTGATATGCAGATAAAACCCTCTAGCCATATCATTATCCAAATGCCCACCCTTTATATTTTGATTTCTAATTACTTCTGTATCGTATTTAAACATAGGATTTGGGCGTGCATAGCCCAGACGCAAAACGTTTTGATTTTTGTTTATAGGTTGCAACTGAATAAATTAAGATTAACCGATCGAAGAAGTTATTTATTGCTTCGAACACTGAAAAATTGCAGGCATACAAAGATATCCTTGAACGAAATATTATAGAGATAATTGATGGACTATAAGGTCGACTATTAAAATCGTTCGATGCAATTGCTATTAGAATTGCAATTTTGTTTACATTTGGTCTAGGATTTAATAATACAGTATAAAAAAACGTAGTTTTTCGCGTAAAACCTTTTAATGTATAGCCAGCAAGTACTGGCAGGAAA
>JAQGCC010003108.1:0-16238 GCA_034698905.1 Xestoiulus laeticollis
CTAGGTCATGTGACCAGTTTAACTGAGTTCTGCGGTGTGAATTAACACGCAAAAGTTTTCTTGATCCACATCAGTTGCTCTACATCAACGTTAGTGGGAAGAAGGTCTTATGCATTGCAGCGTACAATTTTGGTATAATGGGGTGGTTGGGGGAGATGCAAATCTCCAGAAAGATTTTTATGGACGACCCCCACTATGTCACCCTTTATACCCAGACTGTTTCTTGCTCGGGCAGCCTTTTTGTATTAACCTATATACGAAACTCATTTAAGATAATGGTTGCTATATTATATGCATCGTTCGAGTTTAGCCTTGACCAGACGCCGGACAACAATGAGCAAGCAGGGATCATATGTGTCGGGCGAGGCCCAGGGTCCCGGGGGTGCAAATCGCTTAACCTTATCCCAGTGAAATTGAAAGCAACCAAACGAAAAAAAAAAAAAAACAGGACACGGATCCACATTAGGCCGATTGAGGCTCGTAAATCATCCGAAATAAAGGCAACAATGGCGGCGAGAAAGAAGTATTTGTTCGACAGCATTGTTGTTCGGAGAGCGAGGAAGAGGCCACCTTTGACCCCGAGTGCGTGCACTGCCATTAGTGAACATATAGGCGATAAAAATGAGGTCGATTTTTTGCCGTAATATAAACGACGAAAAGAAACTATGGTCACAGAGACTGTCAGGTTAGGATTTGTGCTATAGTGATTTTGGTTGGGATTTTTATCCCATCAGGCACCTCTGACAGAATGAATTTCTGTTATTCTGAATTAATTTCATAATGCGATGGCAGATGTCATGCATGCAGTGCTTTGCATTACATGTGTTTGCCTCGGAGCCCGGAAAGTTGCGCACATCGAAAACTTCTCACACCTAACCATTTAACAATTTGGGTTTGGTGTGCGGAGATTTCATTGTGCGTAACTTTCTTAGAACCGTTTGCTTCATTCTTAACCCTTTGATTACCACCTTGATTTTGAAAACTGCGATGACCATCTGGGATCTATTTGAACCCAGAAGTTTTTAAAGTTACGAGTTAAATAACAAACTATTCACATGTAGTACATGTAATCAATAAATGAAATACATGCATGCAGATTGAAACTGATATACGCTGTATGTAAGGTTTTTTAAGTGTTTTGGGTGTATATACACAGGCACATTAAACCATGCAATAAGTAATGGAAAAAGCATATGACAGAAAAGCTATGCCAAATTTGATCAATTCATAACGTTGACTATTCATGATATCCTCATACGCCCTTCGAGAAAAGTTGATATGTTTTTCACTATAAGGGCCATAAACTTGAACATACATTATATGTGACAACTACTATACCTGAAATTTCAAAGAAAACCAAAGTATTGAAAGCAACATTTTGATAAATTGAATCTCTTTGGCATGTCACGTCAACTCCATGGTGGTAATCAGGTAGACTTAACTGAAGCTATGAGCAAAATGAATATGTGCATGTATTAATGGAAGTTTTTATGTATTTATGGCAGTATAAAATGCACAGTCTTAACCGGTTAGTTGCTCATTTGCCTATAGCTGCCTCACTAGCAACGCATTCATGTCTCGGAGACAGCTGTTCTGAATCGTTCGGTGCCCTGCGAGCGGTTAACCGCCCAAATTTCGTTACTAGGGCCCTGGAGCAAGCGCACAGCACGTGGCCCTTCCGCAGAATCCGCACATCCGTCTCGCACTGCACCTTCCGTGCAAATGTGAGCCGTCCTTTCGACTTGAACGGCTCTTCCCTCCCATTGGCTGCCCGTTCCCGAGCTACGTCACGCGGATATTGGCCGTTCGCGCACACCGCATGCACGCACGCTCCTTTCCACCGTAGTTCAGTCGCTCCGGCTAGCCATCGCGAGAGCACGAGGATTCGCCAGTTTTCCTTCGCGGTGGATCGCGGCCAGAACGCCGCCCGAGTTTTCCCCTCGCTGCACCGGGGTTTTTGCGCGGTGCTTCTGCGCTTTTTCCCCCGCGGCGGATGGTGGCTTTGACGCCGCCCGAGTTTCCCGACCATTTGTGCCATGAGCACGTCGATCGCGTGCGAGGCGCCACCGACGGCCGAAGGATATGGGGACGTAACCCGGAACGTCGCGCGAACAAGTTTTAGAAATTGTATTGCTGTTGTCGTTTAGTATTTTGTTTGTTTTCTTAATGATTATTTCGCGGGTTCTGCAACGCTGGATTATTGCTTGATCGTGGATTTTAGTTCCTCCAATATAAGTAACTGCTTTTCGAGGATATTGAACGGGAAAAGTGCAGTTTGGTGAGTTTTGAAAGTTGATTTCTGCAATGTTTTTTTTTTTTTTTTTTTTTGTAATTTGAACATCTCGATAATGGCCAGTTTCAAAGACATTTAACAAATTCTGATATATAGTTTAACTTAGACTCTGTAAACGTGGTTGGTCTTCCATAAAATATATATCACTATCATTACATTGCTATGTGACTTCTTATACCTTTCAGTGGTTGCACCAAGCTCCGAACTTTACATTATGAATTTATGAGGGCCTTGTGTTTTGTCTGACGTGATCACCGGGCTTTTAAATGTCGTGATGTTAATGCTTGCACATCAAGATTAGTGAAATTGGTAATACATGTATACATAACGGGTTTTATAGCTCTTCAATAGTTGCAGCAACGTCTGAATGATAATTTAAGGTCGTTAAAAATTGTATATACAATTAAGGCATATTATACAATTGTATGCAATTTAAGAAAATGTCCTCTGTCTTTAATTGATAAATTACTGGCAAGCTATAATATTGCATTCGTTTACACTATATAGTGCATGTACATGTGTAGCTATAACTATACATTATACAGCTTATTGCTATAATGTAGGCACTGTACATGTAGATATCTCGCTTGGTTAGTCCGATTAACATATAATGGCATTGGTGTGCGAATGTACATGTGTCTATAATGGCTCGTTTGTATATACATGTATTGATGTTTTCTATATCCTCATACACGTATATTACTTAAATGTTGATTGCACCAATTCCGATTAAGAAGTTATTAATTATCATGAGAAGATAGCGTGACGTGCAATAGACTTGGTCGTATATATATTCGTTATGGTGTGCACGCATGTTTTACAATAATTTATCAATTGATGCATCCCTGATGAACATAGTATACACTGTATGTAGTAATGGATTAGAGCATGTATAACGAGGGATTAACGTGATATGTGTAGTTATATAATAGCACATTATAGTTGGCTAACATGCAGCGATACATTTAGACAAGTGATGTGCTATAATTTTTGAAATTGTATCGAATTACCATATACGTACTTCTTTTATGGAAAATGAACTGATTAAAACATTGAAAAATGATGCAGCCGACTATTGCATTTCACCTTTTCCATGCAGGTATTTGCCCATATATCATTTTAACCTTGGAAAAGAAAATTAAGTTATTCGTTACTGCATGGGCTTCAGAACTCGGATACCGCACGTGTAATTTAATCGAGCTTGGGAGAAGGACAATAATAATGATCTCGCATGTTGTTTAGCTTATGCATTTTCATTTTTTGCATTTTAATGGTGGGCCTTGACCAGCGCAAAAGACCTATTTTTTGAAAACTCGTTTTTGTAATCCAGAAGCAGAAGTTTGCTTATTAATTCGTTATTTGATGCCGTACACCACTGATTCATACTGATTTATTAGCATAATCGGGCCACAAATTGCGTCTTATAGTTTGGCAATTCCCAGGACAGCTCAAGGTGGTTACAGCGCCGTGTTTTTGTGATCTCTCGGTGCGGGTTTCCACCCTTCGCAAATATTTCAGTTTTAGTAATGAAATCTTTATTTGCACTCGGTTCCTGCTAGTTGTAAAACTAGGAAACCGCTTAGCTCTAGCCCGTATAATTACGCTGAAAAGCAAACTAGGGGTCGTCACCTCGGCAAATAATCGAGCTCCAGCACAAAGTAAGTTGGCCCCAAAATGGCGCCTACGAACTCTCCCAAAT
Source organism: Xestoiulus laeticollis (assembly GCA_034698905.1). NCBI lineage: Eukaryota > Metazoa > Arthropoda > Diplopoda > Julida > Julidae > Xestoiulus > Xestoiulus laeticollis. The sequence continues at coordinate 3,993 of JAQGCC010003108.1, forward strand.
AAGTTTTCCCATGTACATATATCATGCAAGATATAACGAATAGAGTACTTTAAAAAGGGTTAAATCAACGTTTTTTAGACTTTACCTCAGATGTTTTGAGGTATTGTTGATCATTGACAAACTATCAGCACGTGATTGCAGGAGCGCTCCATTTGGGGTCATTTGAAAACGAATTGTCCCAAAGGGTGCTACTGCTGGGACACCCAAATTGATTTGGTCCACCCTCCCCACCGTGTCTCCTCGACTAATTGCAGGTCATCGAAAAATGCAAACTGCATTTTTTTTTTTTTTTGAATTCGCACGTTGACAGCAAATAATACATCGGATTTGTTTACTTCCTGCTGCTCCTCCTATTGTCCCATTTAGAAAATTTAGTTTTTCGTGTACCCTCTTTTGTGTTGTCCTAATGCCGAAATGCTGAGGGCCAACGGTCAACCGACCCTCTGATGGGACTCTTGGGGATGGAGAGGCTGGGGAGTGGATAAAACAAGGCAAACATAGCAGCGTGGGAAGTGATGCTCAAAATGTCTACAGCATCCATAGCCATTGAAAAACCCAGCGCCATCTATGGTGCATATCACGCAACTGTCTAAACGGGTAGAAAGCTTATAGCGAGGAATATCCCAATAGCCTCTTGTGTATATGACAGGCCATCGAACTATCTACATTGACACACTATAGTGCGCCTATTGGCTTTTCACAGTTTGTTAAAAGATGAAGTCAGAATATATAGGATTTATGTTTGTGCTTTAATTCTGTCATTCTCTGCTAATCTGTGTTTTTAAATTCTACAGTATAAATAGGGGAAATTTAGTGGAAATTCGCTACATCTAGCAGTATAAGTTATTCCAAGTCACAATAAAACACCGGGTGGTCCTATACTGACCTCCTCTGAATCTCTTAAAAAATCCCATTTTTTGTCGAACACTTGACGTTTACCTAAAAGTTGACCCGAGCATCGCATAAAAACCAAGGCTTACAGATAGAGAAGATAAGTAATGCTTTTGTCTCGCAATAAAGCAAAAAAGGTGTTTGAAAACCCATTTCCGCAAATTTCTTGAAAACAATGGGATGGCGAGACCTGCATGCGCGAAATTACGCGATTTTAAAAGCGGGAAAATGACCAGGGACTTCACACGAAGCCATTGTGAAAAAATGAGTAGCCATAATTGCTCGGAGAAATAGCCTCAAGGCGGCGCTTATGAACACATCCGGGGAAAAATGTATTTTAATTGGTTCCTGTTCCTCTGAACTTTTAATAGAGTAGGTCCATAGCAAGCACCTCGAATGTTAAACATCTTAGGCGAAACAAAGATTCTGCGCTGATGTTTATCTTATTTATTTGCAGCCTCTGAATATATCACAATGCATGTGTGGTTAGTAAACATGGCGGATTATCTGATAAACTTGTACCAACCGATTATTGGTTTCAAGAGTCGTGCAATCTCTTGAGGTCAAATTGTGAGGGTGGTCGGCGGTTACGTGGGACAGCTTACTCGTGGGATGGACAAAAGGGGCCCCAAACGAGGGCCGCCCATACAGGACAATAGCCCATTGTTGTTGTTATTGTTGTTTAGCGTTTTTTCATCTTTTTCGGTCGAGGGATTGAATGACCGAAAAACGATTTAAAAATTGAACCGCCTAATAAATAGATCGCCGACGCTTATTTTTTTTCAACAATCGCCATTGTTGAGTTTTCGATGGCCTTTTTCATTGTTATGGCGCGCCAACGATTAGACTAACAACACGGGGGTTAACCGCCTATAGACGGTGGCGTCACCTGCTGGTTATGGACCAGCACATTACCTCCTATGAAATGCAATAGTTTTTGCTAATATTTTCAGTTAAAATACCCGACACCGTTTTTAACAACTTAATACTGTAATGTTTTCTCAAATGCATTCTCGACGGTTTTACTTTCTACAGTATATATAAAACCTGTCTAAAAGCATATAGGCCTACTCTTGGAACCAGCAAAAAATATGCTTTCATGGTTCTTTTATACATATCCATGGTTCTTTTATACATATCCATGGTTCATTTTATTCATTTAGAAAGGATATTCTTTTACTAAGAACAGGTTATACTGTATAGTACGAAAATTTATCGTTGTTTTCACGTATAAATTTTGATGAAATGATATATGCACATATATACATTGCTATATAAGCAGTTTTCAACAGACGGTCCTAAATTTGTAGAACATTTTTTCGCCGTTTATGTTTACACACAATGGATTACATTTACACGGAATGTAGCGGTTTTCAAGAATATGAGATCATTTCGGTGCATTGCGTGCGTTTTAAACTTCATTTGCCCATATGCATGCTCTCGTATACGTTTTTTCACAGTAAGTCAAGCTCTTATGGGCCACATGATATTGCACAGTGTCATTGTGCTTTGTTTTAAACGGATCTGCCCCCAAAACATTAATTACATTATAAGCTCCGGAATTATTATGTAGATTTTTTTAATGGAAACGCTCATCATAATTGTGTCCGCACGGGCCAGCTATAGCTGTCACGGACATCCCCCCCTCACTCTCCTTATTCCTGAATATTTCTGCGAATGTATAGGGCTCGTTTTTAATCAGCGATTGTTATTGGTCTTACGAGAGTCATTAAGCATAGCCAATTTTAATAATGGCGGCGGTGGCATATATTTCAATGTAATCCGATTTCATGTCGTAAAAATGTCGATTTCTATCGGCCTGGCAAGCAGACGGTAGTCCCCTAATTATACGCGCCTTTTTCTGCCTTTAATTCGTCAATATTTGATCGTATACATGCAGCAGGGTTCACAATATGGAAAAGATGTACTCCCTCATGCACTCTGCTTTTGTACATCAAACAGTTTTACCCATGCTGAGCATGCACATTTGTTTATAGGAACTAAAGTTTCTCATAGCGATACCAACGCATTGTTTGTATATAGTTTTCCAGATATTAGCGAGATTAAGCCGCACGATCGATTACGATACGTTTACGATTACGCGCATAAAATGTCTTTTAGCGAATGGCGATGCGTCTTTTGGCACCCACGCATGCGTGTTTTCGGTTGGTGACGCATTAATCGTAAACGTATCGTAATCGCCCGTTGAGCTTAATATCTATTTACTGTTTAAGCACATCATTTTAGAAAATCGTATAACAGGGTCACCCCTGACGACTTCATTTGACCGTTATCGCATCAAAACACGTGTAAAACCCCTCTCAATTTCTCGCATGGTTATAATTTATGGGCTGTATGATTTCTTTCTTTCTGTTCTCTCGATGGGGAAAAAACACGTTGCGATGCGATGTTTTGATCCTATAGTTTAATTGCCAGTTTAATTCGATAAATCTCGTATTATTTCACCTAAAATGGCAATTTCGATGATGTCGTGCATTACAGTAAAGGGGAAAAAAAGCAAGCGCCTTTTGATGTCGCTCGTAGGAAAACGTGCTCAAAATGTGAAATTAGCAGCAATTTATTGCATTTTTACACGCAGCGGCAATAAAAAGTTGAACAAATTGATCTTAAAATGGCTGTCGGATTCCTGCTGCCGCTGTTGGGTTCAATTAAATTTACTCTACAATCGTGTAATTAAGAGCTATACATAAAAGCTCGACTCTTGATATACATGTATGTCCTTTTTATACGCTATTAATCGGACAAAAATTTGCGACTAAATTAAAACTAAGCCTATAACACTTTTATTATATGTTGCATTTGATAGCAGGTTAAATCGTTCATTGTTAATCATGTCAAACTTCATTCAAAAATTATAACGATGTTAATTTTCGTATAATCACTTGCCCCGCTTTTTTTTTTTTTTTTTGTTCGATTGATTGCAATTTGAGTCTTAATTGGCTATTTTATTTTTAAAAAAATGTTTCCCTTTTTAATAGAGGGATTGAGCACGCTTCCCTTAATGCTCCCTTAATGTTAACCACATTGACAGCACTGTATGTTTTTCCAATGCGTTCTCGTTAAGGTAAATCAGTTGACGGGGCATTAAGGGAGGCGTGCTCAATCCCTCTAAAATTTTCTACAACGTTTCTATTACTTTATCAAAATAATTAAGATACAGAGATGGAATGCCTTTTCAAAACATTTCAAAGTCTATTATTGTTTACCGAGCAAGCATTACATTATCTTGATAGATATCACTATAATTTATGAATGCTTATAGGTCATTTAACCTACAGGACCAGACGAGATATTCCTCAAACTTAAAAAAAATAGCTTGCGACCCTCAACTGCCATTTGCTTCGTTAAGGCTGTTACAGCTAATTTTTCGGCAATCCTCATTAGACCTTTAATAAGCCTGTGGCGTGCAATGGCGGCGGATGTAATAAATTTGTAACTAATGCCCATGTGTGGACAACTCGTGGATTGAATACCGCTTAAAATTTTGCCAAAAATATAACCCAGTGGTCTTTTTTTCCTGGCAAAAAAAATATATATATATTCCCTTCTTTGCTGCTTATTAAGCATGTGACTTTCATCCCCTCACTAATTGGCTCTTCAAACATCAGCGCCCCTCAACGCTTTGATGACGTCACCAAATTGGCCCGGGCCAACTTGATGTTTCTATTGACTTGAATCGTGTTTGTCAGTGTTTTACGCCAAAATAATGAGCCCTAGCAGTACTAGCACCCTTATATAAATGACCGGCTGAAAAACTTCGGTTTAAATTTGACGCAACTGAACGGTTAAAACTAATGATTTCGGAAACTACTTAAGTTGGGATAAGGATCGTGGGCTGTTTGACTTTTTTGTGTGTTAATTTCCACTCCAATGGTTTATCGAATAGAAAAACACTAGTGACAATCATAGACAGGCTTGCCCAGAAGTGTTTCTTGCATCCATCATGATGCAATCAATAAAACGAAAAATGAGTTGGATAAGTAGTCTGCATATGGTTTGTTTTATTTACGATGTAACAGTATTCAAATGAGGGTGGGGGTGGAGACATTCTTGTCCTGGAAATGACAGCATCTGGGATTTTTTTTTTAACGAATGGTAAAATTCTATATCTCAAGTTCATGAATTCTGCAGTTGCCAAACAAGCCACTAGGTGGCTATACCCTAGCTGCTCATCCCTATTACTTTAAGGCCTGAATGGTCTACACGTACCGTTTTGTCGTCAGTCTTGCATGCTCATGACGACAAAAACCTTTTGTCTGCCGTGATTGTTTTGTTGTCATGAATCATGATCATGCAAGACTGACGACAAAACATTACGTGTAGACAAGGCTTAACACACGCTTTGCTTACGCCCTAGTACATTATTTATACATGTACAGGTTAATGGTAATTAAAATTAAAACCAAATAAGTTACATAAAATATGCGTATATGATAGAGAAAAAATCCAATTAATTCCAAAGTCAATTAAGATGAGTACACAGAGCGTGCAAGGCAAACATTGTCAAATTTGTCGAACTTGCTCTCAGGGCAAACACTGATCCGTGTGTATAATCAGAAATCGGTTATTTCTCACTGGTGTAATTATATACCGGGTGAAAAATCAGTTTTTTATGTGCATTGAAATATACATTTCACCCCCTTCCCGATATTATTAATGCGCTCATTGCATGCTTCTTGGCAGTTATTGCTGGCCAGACATTAAAATAACACACCAGGTGAGAAATTCGGATTATTATTATTCTTGTTCAATTAGCCCATTTTATTGTTTGGACTTATCTCTCAACAAAGGATAATTTCTTAAAATTTCGTTGATTGTTGACCCAGATTTTTTTTTTTTGCCCATACCGGGATAATTATCGGGCGATTTTCAGCTGCTATTTTTGCAAAATTATAGGAATTAGCGAGAACCCCATCGACAGAAAATGTGCGAATTAATTAGACGTTTCATGCACCTTTTTAAAGCAGTCCTACCAGTTTCAAATTTCTACGGGCAAAAAATGCAACTCCTTGGGCTTTTTGCAAAGAGCAGGGTGAAACAACTCATATACAGTACATACAACCTCCCTTTGGTCGCCATCTTGACTCGGTTACCCAATTTCCATCATCACATTTTATTCAGAAAGATGGGTATACGTAATACTATTAAGGGATGAACAAAGCACAGGGTCCCAAGGAGGGAGGAATCCGAACCAGTGGTCAAAGGGTAACTTGACAAAATACGTTTTTAAAAGCATGCTTTTTGCTTATCTCCACATCTTGACACATGCACTAATAGATGGCAGCTTTGATTTCGATATTAAGAGGGATTAAAGATGGCGGATGGATTACCCGAACAAAGGAAACGTCAAAAACTGACCACCGAATTCAGCGGCGAAATTAAACCTCACAAACGTTAATTGTATCAGATGAACACGTCGGGGTCAAGATTGACACCAAATGACTGACCCCCAAAGTCCGTGAGAAGAAGGGGAGAAAATAAAAAAAACCTAATCTTTTAAGTGAACATTTGATAAGGATAATAAATCTTGGCTATAGCATGGTGTTGTAAATCTCTTCGATGGCAAAACATGGATGTATACAATGTAATGAGGGTTGAGAGAAACATTAACCGGTTAGCCACATAAATGAATCTTGAGCGTATCAACGTGCAGGTATAGGCTTCACTTTTTCTAACCGGATACTCAATGCGAGCGAATGCAATTTTAGAACGAAGAATGAAGCCAAGTCGGAATTGTCGCTTTTTGCAAGGCTAAAAACGAGGTTTGATAGGGTATACGGACGACTAACAGCATGTCCAAAATAAACCCAGATTATGCAAAATTACTTAAGTTGAAAGGTGTCTGGCTCACATAACTGGTTATAATAGCCAACCCACCCTCGCGTGCACTAGCGCCCCCTTCGGGTCCTTTCATTATATCGATCCCGATGCCCTTATTCCCAAACTTTGCATACGTAAACGGGTTAGGAGTACGCCTGGCTTTTCCTCCCAATATTGGCCCTTACATTTTCACCTTTTAATAGGGGGTTCCCCCCTCACCCTTCCATTTTACCCCTGCTGCAATTCCAGTCACAAATCGAAATGCTAAAATACCTCAGGGGGATATTATTTCATCCCCCCCTTCTGCCTTTGCCTCAGCCGACGTTGATCAATCTTCTCGAATATTTGCGAAATTTATAAAAAAAATAACGCTCAGAGTATATTTGGTGGAAAAAATTAGATTTCATCAACCCAACCATGTTTTTTTTTTTCTTTCTGCGGCACCCGTGTAATAACACCGGCATTATCTATTTACTTTTTGATTATTTATTTTTTTCGCAGCAATAATGCGTTTATGCAGTGGGAATCGGAGGGCTAGGAATTATGGGAAAATGGGGAGTCTAAATTATGCAAATGAGATGACTTGAATTTATAAAAGAGTCGTTTGAAAACGGTGAAAGTGGAGAGGGGAAATAGGAAAAAGAATATTTAATGCAAAAGTAAGATACCTACAGAATATAGTATATGGTCGGGGTATATTCCTGCAGTTTGACCTGACCACTGTCCATTACCACCATCAATTCGAGAAAAAATGATGGGACAACTTCAAACTCGCCTTCGCGTAAAATGTGCATTTCGTCCAAGCTTCACTTTTCGCTCGATATACTCATTCACCCGTAATTCGCATCCATGGCTAAAAAGTGAAGCCCCATATGATTTCGCCCTGCCATTGCATTGAGCGTGTATTTAACCACAGTTTAAATACTGCATGCACAATTCTTCAGGCATGCCATACACTCATGATTATTTCGTTGTCGTATTATTATATTCAATTTTTTTCGCTATCGAAATTTGTCTTACAAGCGTGAGTAAGCCGGTTCCATTTACGAATCTTATCTCATCGGTGGATTACGTGGGCCTAGCCCAATTTTACGATGGTAATTACAAACGCTCCTCGTAGTTTGACAGAAATTTTATGCTCACCGATTAGCCGAAACAAGAAGCTCGGGACACAAAAACATGACAAAGAACAGAACCCTCCGAGAAAAGACATTTTTTTGTAGGATGTTGTCATTCCGACCGGTCCTTCGGATTACACTTTGCTTAATTCTTCGGTCAACGAAAGAGATTACGTTTATAACGAATTCTTTTTTTTGTTGAGACGAGCAGGACATCAGCGGAGAAAAGAAAGCCTTATAAATAAATCTTATGGTTTTATCGGTTACAATTGCAAATGTCTGAATCACTGCTTTGCCATGAAGTGGCGTTGGCGTCGCTGCATGGACAGTGCGTAATCCTATTAGAACAATTAGGAGATTAGCCCAGCCAATTGGGCGGAAGTGTAAGGGGCATGAAACGAAACCACCCCTTTTTAGGTTGTGCTCTTCCTTGCCCGTAATGTTTTGTTTTCATGCAATTCATTGATCCGTGATAGCGTTCTATGTCCACTTTGAGATTCTAAAGACCACTGGAGTGGACACGCCGCGTATTCTCGCCTTAATCCAATAGGTGCCGTAGACTGCCAGTCTGTAGTCGAATATACCAAATCCAGCATCCCTTCAATGTCCGTAATATCCCCAGACATTGCCGTTTATGTTTCCTATTCACAATCCGATAATCCAAAATTAGCCTTATTACGGTTCAACACCCCCTAGTGGTGTATGAGCTTCTACATTGCATTTTCAGCAAGATCGCGTCCTATTGCTCCAACAGCTATGTAAGCTTATACCATTTTTTTTTTCAATTCAATGCTGCACGTGAAGCATGTTTGAAAAGCAAGAACGTGGCTATCTGCAGAGACATGTACCCACCAAGATGGCGAAGATCCCACCAAGGTGGTGAACATGTGGTGGTATGGCGATTTTGTAGCATATTTCATATGGTATGCATTGCGCAAGGCGGCAATTGGCCGCCTTCTTGGCCAATTGGCCACAACTCCCCTTGTGAACGGTCATCATATCACCACATGCTCACCATCTTGATGGGCACCCTAACATGTGGCATGAGGCGATCATATATGATTCTATTAATTTGTATGCTTGCTTCTAACAACTCGTTGGACTCCTTGCCATATGCCAAACCGGAATTATACAAATTGTACAACGCTCTCCATATGCAAACAGAGCATGTGTTCCACTCAAATACGGAGATGGCCATACTTTGTACCCGTACGAATTAATAATGTTAGGGGCAAAGTCTTGCAATTAACCACCAGGTATAACATTCACAGACATTTATTTTCCCCAGCTTCCTTGGTTTGGAATTATCAAGCTCGGACAAAAAGGCACCGCAATGCTGTTGATTAAGGAAAAGGGAAAGGACATGTTGCATTTATTGCGCCAAAAAGGGTAACCCGTAATTAACTTACTAGTACTTCCCATGGAAAACCGTTTCCCGCAATAAGGGGGTATATACATGTATATTGGTGGCGACCCCTCGTAGCCGCTATTTTTCGAAGCGCCCCGGTATAAGGATGAATCATCACTCAAAAAGAGTTAACTTCACATTTCACCCGCCCCCCCCTTCCCCTCGGAGGATCCCCCTGAAGAGGGCGTCCTTGTGAGGGCCACTTTGCAATCGATATATCGATATACCAATGGACACAACAAAGCACTAGGAGCGGCACGTGCTCTAGCCCTCCCCTCTTCACCACGACAACCTCGTCAGTACTCAACACTACGCCCCCCCCCCTACCCCCCAACAACAGGCCCCTGCCTCCCCCTACGGATATCCCGCCAATCCCCGCCAGCCATTTTGTTGTAGCTTATCATTAGCCACATGGGTCACGTGGCCACTATATGGCTGGCTTCCGTCACCTATGCCCCTAGGTGGCGTTGCAGGTCGTGCGGAAATTTTAAAGGTCAGGTTTCGATATTGTAATTTAACATGAGAAATTCTAAGGGTCCTTCTTTTAAATATGCTCCATGTAATTGTTAAAAAAAAGTCTCGAGCCAAATACGACGTCAAATCTTAAGAATAGTTATTTGTAAGCGTTTTTGACTCGCATCATGCCGATTAATTGAGACATCAACCGATAGGTGCGCCTCTTTAGTTTTTTTTTTTTCTTCTCCGAGGCCTGTACCCGTACATTTTTGACGAGTAAATTTGACGTCTATTAAAAGGCTGTAATTATCATTATGTTTGTTTAGAGCAAATTGCATAGCGAGGGAATTAATAGGAACAATGGCTAATAATGACGATAAAGAATAATGTGATCCCATAATTAAGGGATGGCACAAAGATAATTACAGGATTAAAGATCGAGTTGTATTTTTATTTGCCAAATCGTAATCTTTGGTTAGGGGGCCACCCTACATTTATCATGTTTTTTCCATGTTCGGATGCTTATGTCAATTTATTATCATGTAATTTGATTAATCGTTTTTGCTTGTTTGTTCTTTTTGATATGAGACTTAGGCCACCCAGCCATATATTGAGAGCTCCGTTTGTACCACAATACGCATAATTTACCTGTCTGTTGAACAAAATTTATGTATTCTTCTATAATTGTATCAGTTTGATTGTAAAACATTCCCACTTATGGTGCATGTGGCAAAATTTCCCCAAATAACTGTATTACAGTATTACCACCGGTAATGTTATAAATAATGTGTGAATTTTTTGGAAATAATTTATGTACTAACAGATGACATAAGAAGGTAGTCAAATCTCTATAACGTGCAAAAAGTAGAGTAAAAAATTGGAAGCACTATAACAATAAGTTATGCAAGTACATTACTATAAAAATTCCCATTTCGGGCAGAACGATCAATTTAATTTTTTAAATTCTGGATAAATCATGTCCAATCCCTGGAATGGTACATGTAAAGTAGGTGCCATTTGTCTCCTTCGTAGGTGGTACCAGAAGGTTTGCACAAAAAAATCTTACAAGGTCTCTGCTCAATAGCATCGCCAAACTACACTCGTTCTTCAAATATTCCAGTTTTTTTTATTACAAACACTCGATTTTTCTGTGGTGACAACAATGCCAACATGTTTGCTGTTGCGTGTTGTTGTCGTTGTACATTTTAATTGTTACAAAGATGCATTATTACAGATGGCAAGCATTGTCTTTTCCTCATTGTTATGGTTGTCGTTCCTATGGGGCGCTTGTTTTTCCCTCTCATGGAATGCCGTCTTGAAATACAATTGGACCGTGACACCCCTGAGGTATTATTTTTCCCTTGTGTTTAGGATTCCATCTGGCCAGGGAACCGATTTACCCCAGAAAGTTTTGTGCATTTTAGCGATGACAAAACACTACAGAAAAGGTGCGACAACTCCCTTTTCCAAAAAAAATTCTCTCATTTGGCACTGCAATGAGAGAAATGAAAAATGTATAGAACTGCTGGTTTAACACAATCATCTTTTTTCCCTTAAAGCACGAGTTATTATGTAAAAGACAATACAGGGATGTTAATGCGTTTGACTTTAAATGCATTATATATACAAACTTCTAATAAATTATTGGCAGACATTCGATTTTTTAAAAAAAGACAGTAGTTTCACTTTTTTTCCCTCTTTTTTAATGTCACTTGCACCCTTCTATAGTTATTTTCGGTGACATTGGGCATAAGATATCGACATGACGAACACTCGTTTATGGGACTTGAATCTTGGTAATCTAAACACGTTGCTTGTTCAAAGTTATTGTGGACACTCCGATTGGCCATCTTGACCGCATTCGAAGCTTTTCTATAAATAAATCTGCGCCCGCTTTTTTTTTTCTCGAGAATACAGCAATTTGGATTTCAGTTTCGAGTTTCAGGATTTTTTTTCCTCTCATTTTTTAAGTAGAGGTCGAGTGTCAATCTTGCTTTGCAATTAAAGAGGCGTTTGCCGAAATGGCCGATTGCTCCCTTACCAATAAAATAATGCAGCATTGATTATCCGACTTATTTATGAGGGACCCTCGGGTCGTAAAATGGCCGAATTTTATGGCCGGACGTGCACGTGTTATTTATGTCGTTTTCAAAGGCGTTAAATTTTTTAAATCTTTTATTTTTTCCCTTTAATTTTACGACTGCAGGTGGCCGCACTAATTGACCGCCATGTAAAACAATTAAGATTTTTGTACAAGATGGAAGGCAAGTTACGCGCTTGGTGACCATAACTTGGGGCACTTGTACACCGCAGTTTCAGAAGTTTGTGGCAAATTCGTATTGTACCCAATGCTTAAATTCTAATTCACGATAATTATGCAAGTCGAAATGCCCGAAGTATGTAAATGAGCTACAATCTTCTCAATACATGTATCCTAAACGTAAATACATTAAGAGTACTCAGGCAACTGTGCAAGTAAAAATTTTAGAGTTTTATGAGGTTTGAGCATTGACCTCGTGCATGCGCAGTAGT
>JAQGCC010003109.1:0-16237 GCA_034698905.1 Xestoiulus laeticollis
TTAATTACACAAGTCGCTGACTTGGCTGAGAGCTTTCCCCATAGGAAACGGGGTGTTTAGTTTCCCCTTAATAGAAAGATTTTATGCGATTTTTGACTGAATTATTTCATTTGCTTTTATAGAAGCCAAAAAATGTAAATTTCTCCATTTTTCCTCGGCAGTTGAGGATTGGTAAGTAACATTTTATTCATGGGACAAGTTGAATTCAATTAAATGATGCTATTAATCGTGGGAATCTCAACGATATAGAATGAGTAAAACAACGATTACTGAATTTAAAAAAAAAAAAGAAGCGACCTTAAACTAAACTTTTTGCTTGGGTAATTAATTGGCTTTCAATTTTCTTTCAGGTTTTCATAACAACAGAAATGCTGTTCTTCTTATCTCACTGTGAAATGGTAAGCTATATGATAATAGGGGTACTCAGTGGAGTCATTGTACATCTGCGATTTCGTATCATTTCTTAAAAGGCAACCGGTTGCTCAGGAATGCATTAAATCACGTGACCCAAAACAGCCATCAGATTGACCCATTGCTTAAATAGAGGTATGCATTAGGAATTCAGCCAATCAGGTGGCTGTTTTGGGCCACGTGATTAAATGCATTCCTGAGTAACCGGTTGCCTTTTACGAAATCGCAGATGTACGATGACTCCACTGAGTACCCCTATTGTTTGAATGTTTTTCTCAATTAAAATGATGATAACATAGTTCAGCTGAATTTCTGTGCCGACAATGAGCATTAAGTCTTTCGCTCCTATCTGACAATTCCTCGATATGTATTCGTCTTTTTGTAACCCAAAAACAACTTAATTAATTTGCTTTTTCTTTGTTTGTAGAGCTTCTCTTATTTTGGATTCTCTCCGTTAAAGCACTGAAAAATTTGGGTAAACAACTTTAATCTATAATTTAAAATGTATAGTTGTTGATACAATCTTAACTGATGAGTATATTTGCTACTTCTGACTATTGTTGACGTCAAAACACCATTGCCTGATTTTCTCCCATATAATTTTTCTTTGTTTAAAATTTCATAATTTAATATGTTGTTTTGTTTTCAATTAGCTGCCATTTAAAATTGAGGATTGCAACAGTATGCCTTCTAGGTACGTGCAAATATCATCTGTTTTAAAATTTCTAATCACGAGTTTTTATGATGAAAATGAACTCTCTCCCTGATTGTAAAGAAACATCCATTAAAGACGTCTTCGATTTTTTGACTTTTTTTTACCCCCGAAATGACTGATTTGTCAGACTTTCCCCCCCCCCCTTTAATCGCAGACGTCTTTTATGGATGGTACCTAAGATGAAATAAAAGTTCTGAATGGTCCATAGTTTTGCAGACCTTGTAATAGAGTTAGTATTGTATATAAAATATGTTGTTTTTAGCTTTCAGGATTACAACCTGAATCGCATGAAGAGATATTGCTTTATTAACCAGATATAAGGTGAATATTTGCTTATAATATGATTTGAATTTGTGAAGTTTTGTGATGAACATACAATTTCGCCATCTTAAAACAATGCTGATACACTTTCCGTTCCTTTGTTTCTGAAATAACTAAACTATATTTTTGTCATAGTGATGCTTTATTTAGCTTTTATTACAATACTTTTTTTTATTAGCAGGTGCAGGTTAACAGCAGGAGATATCACTATATAGAAAAGGTTGGTAGAATATTTTTCTATTGAGAAGTTGGCAAAATGATATGATGATTGAGATAGGGACAAATGAAAATAATGATAACAAAAACATCTCAAATTAACTGATTTAACAATTTAAGTTTAACTTTGCTTAACTTTATTAAGATGTAGCTAAACAGATGCTCTTTTTTTTTTTCCGATTTTCAAGGCGTGGGTTAGCTGCAACTAAGTCGTCTTTAAAGGAGAAGGTTTGTTGCTTATATTATAAAATTATTAAAGATTTTTTAATCATAATAACATGATGATTGAGATAGGGACAAATGAAAACAATGATAACAAAAACATCTCAAAATAACTGATCTTAAGCACTTAGTTTTAAATTTAATTAACTTAATGAAATGTAGCCTAACATATGTTCTTGCTTTGCAGATCTCAAACTGTGTTGTCGTACTGGTTAGCAGTAGCTGCAACGGAGATTCCTTTAAAGAAAAAGGTTTGTTGAATATATTTTATTAAATGGGTGTAATAGATAGGCTTAAATTTGGGTCAACACATGCAGGCTTGCTCAAAACAAAGTTTTTGTAATGATGAATGGATGTTTCTGATATTTGTGATGTTCACGAAAATCTATACACCAAGATCTCTGAGTTATATTTACTTATTTGTGTGTAAAAAACTTGTTTGGGTAATGGTGCTTGATGTGATCTTATTTTTTTTATTCTTTTTGTAGCCTTCTGGTGCTTTTTGAAGATGCCCATGTGGTCAAGAATGATAAACAGATACATTTGGTAATTAATGTCATATTCTGCTTTAACTGTTCTTGTATTTGACAATGATGATAGTATTTTTAAGTTATCCAAGTATTTGAATTTCTGTGAAAACAAGTCACCACATCTGATAACTAAGAATCTGGAATGATACAAGTGTTATTGCAAAATGATATTTACAATGTCTTAATTGATTTTATAGGTAGCAAGGAAGTGGAAAAAGTAAATGTGCTATTGATTATACGTGAAGGTATTTACATTTTGTTTCGTATCTTGGCCTTTGATATGTTGAAATGATGATTTCATGCTGCGGATAGCTTATTTTTAAGTGGTGATTGGCTTTGGACTGATACCTCCATTTTCAAGATTTCATGGCTCTGTATCTATTGTGAAAACTTAGTTTTGCATGGTTTTGTATTCTAGGATCATAAAGGATCTTTAATCTCAAATATTGAAGACTTCTAAATTAGACTGGGTAAGTATCCCATGTGGCGTTTTGTTTCTTGTCGTTACAGAATACCAGAAACTTCCTTACTTGCCTTAACTGGTGATGACATGTATTTGCTACTCTTAATTGATACTGCAGAAGCTTTACCACTTTACTGATTTTTTAAGTGACAACCAGTCATTCTTTGATGAAGTAAATTAGTTGTAACAAAATATTTTTTGACGTTTCAGACAACTGAGTTAACAAGCTGGTGCATTTTCACCAGGAAAAAACTTTTATGGTATGAATCTTTTTGCATAATTCGACTCTTGTTAGTAGGCAGTTACAATGACGATTTTTTATAAACTTACATAAAGAATGATGTAAATTTTATTAGCTCTATCTGAGATTTTGATTTCCATTTTTTTAGAAAGTTTATTGGTAATGTTGACTAATTGCGCAATTTGTGTTTAAAGGAACAAAAAGTTTTGGATTTCTTCACTTTGCACGCTGTAATTGAAGATTGGTAAATGATATTTAATTTTATTTATGGGATAAGTTCAATTCAATTAAATGATGCTATTAATCGTGGGAATCTCAACGATATAGAATGAGTAAAACTTAACGATAACTGAATTTTGGAAAACAAAAAGCTTCCCATGATTTTAAATCTTTTGTCTGGATAATTTATTGGCTATCAATTTTGTTTCAGGCTGGCATAACAACAGAATTGCAGTTCATTGAATTTCACTGCAATGGTAAGCTATATTGATATATATTGAATGTATTTCTTTGATTAAAATGATGCTAACATAGTTCAGCTGAATTTCTGTGCCGACAATGAGCATTAAGTCTTTCGCTCCTATCTGACAATTCCTTGATATGTACTCTTTTTTTTTGTAACCCAAACACATTATTAATTTGCTTTTTCCTTGTTTGTAGAGCTTCCGTTAATTTTGATACACTCCGTTAAAGCAACTGAAAATTTGGGTAAACAACTTTAATTTATATTTTAAAATGTATAGTTATTGATACAATCTTAACTGATGAGTATATTTGCTACTTCTGACTAGTGTTGACGTCAAAACACCATTGCCTGATTTTTCCCCATATAAAATGTTCTTTGTTAGTAATAATTTCATAATTTAATATGTTGTTTTGTTTTCAATTAGGTGACATTTGAAATTGAAGATTGCAACAGTATACCTTCTAGGTACGTGTAAATCTCTCCGGTTTTAAAATTTCTAGTCCTGGATTATTATGATGAAAACGAACTCTCTCCCTGATTGCAAGATGAAATAAAAGTTCTGAATGATTCATAGTTTTGCAAATCACGTTATCATGTTGGTATTGTATATTAAACATTCGTTGTTTTATAGCTTTCAGAATTATAACCTGATTCGTATCAAGGGATGATAAAAGGTAAAAACCTGGTTATAATATGATTGCAATTTGTAATTTTTTATGATGAGCATCAATTTCGCCATCTTAAAACGATGCTGATACACTTTCCGTTCCATTGTTTCTGAAATAACCAAAGTAGATTTTTGTCATTGTGATTCATTGCTCAGCTTTTACTAAAATTATTTTTTTTTATTAGCAGGTGCCGGTTAGCAGCAGGAAAGATCACTATTATTGAAAAGGTTGGTAGAATATTTTGCTATTGAGAAGTTGGAAAATATTAATAATGTGATGATTGAGATAGGGACAAATGAAAATAATGATAACAAAAACATCTCAAATTAAACTGATTTAGGGCCGGTTGCACCAACAAAGGTAAAGAATAACCTAGGGTTAACCTGCTTTATAACACTAGGTTAACCCACCCTTGCATTGTACAAGCGTGGGTTAGGGAAAAATAGAGCTAAAGGTTAACCCAGCGAGTAGGCAGGGCTAACCTCAGGTTAATATTCTAGAATTAGATGACGGTCATTTTGTTTTTTTTTCATGTTGGAACATGGGTTCTATAACCTTGGGTTGTTTTATCAAGGATTAATTGGTGCCCGAGGTTAGTAAACCTTAGATTTTCACCTCAGTTGGTGCCACTGGCCCTTAACCAATTAATTTTAACTTTGGTTAACTTTATTAAAATGTGGCTAAACAGATGATCTTCCTTTTCAGATTTCTAGGTATGAGTTTTGCCGACGACTCCCAATTAAGGATTTGATTACATTGGAAACATGGTTGCTGTAAGCGACTGACATTCTGCAAAACACTTTTCTTTAGCAAAAATTAAAAATAGTATTGAATATCTAAGTTATGCCAAATTTAATCGAAAAATGAATTTTGGGAATGTATTTTAATGCGTGTATATTGTAGGTTATTCAAATAACATATCATGACGAATGATATGGACCTAGAATTGTCAGGGATAGACCTGGAATGCTGGAAACCTGGAAAAAATTGTGGTAACTGCAATAATAAATTTAAGCCCCAGGCCACATTAGGCTGGAAACGTGCGTTTGACAAGCCCCAAACCAGGATAAAAAAGGCTATTAAAAAAAATTTTGCACGATATATTAATGTGCAAATTTTATAATTCTAGAATTTAATCAATGTCCTGTTTTAGGCTAGTCAAATGCGCAAAATCGGCCTGGTGGTTAGTGTCAGATTAGGCCATTAGCGCGTGTTGTTCCAATGTTTGGTCCTGGAAGACAGTCGGTGAAAAGTATTTTGGGAAAAAATTGAGGTAACTGCAATAATAAGTTTTAGTGATTACTTAATGCCAGGCTAGGCTGTTAGCGCGCAATTTTCCAGTGTTTGGTTTTAGAATTGGTCCTAATGGTAAAATCATGCTGAAGCATGGATATATAAGAAGATTGAGAATAGTTAGGAAGCATACATGTGATTACTCAATGATATTTGCTTACATAACGTGTCTGGCTATGCAAATGCAAGATGCATAGACATCATTTGATACGAGCGCCAGGGAGGAACACGTTTTGCTAACAACTTTTGAGGACTGGTGATCATAGGTGATTCCTCCTTGATCCCAGCCAGCTGTCCGGCCAGGGCATGATAGAAACGTAGCACATGTTCGAGCCGCCAGGTGGTGCTGCTAGCGCGCCGGGAACCCAAACAAAAAAATGTGCAACTCTTTAGACTCCCAGAGCCGCTAGGTGGCGTTACTGCGCTCTCAAGGACACTTTTCAAAGATGCCTACACGAAGAAGGTGTACGTACTATAAATACTGGTTCACCTGTGCATCCTGAGCAATCACCGCTTTATCTGTGTTAATACTTGTGCTTGCTTTCCTCATCAATGGCAGCTGGTGAGATTGATTCTAAATATTACTGCGAATTGTTCGCGTTTTCTTGTCATTTATAACGATATTGCCGTGAGTGAAGTATCGAATCGGCACCGTGTTGTGATTGGAGCTCTGAACTTGTGTGTAGGTGATGACGTTTTATCGTTTATCAGATCACGTTGGGGTAAAAATCGATAGAGCAATGCAGTTTTTTTCAACTCTTCCTTTTCAAACTTACGTTCTTTGTAGCCCTGTGCCTTTTAAAATGCAACAAGTTCTACCTTGATTCTCCGCTAATAACAATTTCGTCATAGAACATGTAGTTCGTCCAAGGTTTTACCGTTCGTTTTAAGTGCCATGCGACATTCGGCATGTAGTTTTTAGACTAGTGTTGAAAGATTTATTACATGTACTGGAACAAGTTCAGGCAGGATAGGAATTTAACGTTCAGGTAAGATTTATAGTCTGCGTTTGTATGTTAATTGACGTACACGTAAGGAAATCTGTAGTTTATGATCCAATAGGGCCTACAATGTTAGGCGCAAAGTTATAGTACAGTTTGAAATGCATGTAGTCTACAGTAAAACCATCCAGAAAATGCATGCCAAATTCGGTCACTGATATATATATTCATGGCATGTTCACTGAATACGTAGAATTTTTATGAAGGAAATCATAAATGCAGGTTCTTATAGACCAATTTATGAAAAGAGCACGGTCACTATATGCAGAAGTGGTCACTTTACCAGGTTTTACTGTGCATATGTTTGCTGGCTGTAGAACTACGTAAAGTTCGAGCTCTGCATGCTGCATAATCTGGTGCAGAGAAACGAAATAATAATCTTGGACCAGTATAGGCGCAATGATCTTTGTAAAATAAGTCTTTGGTATGTGTTCGTACGTACTGCGACCGACACAATAAAATGTAACCTAAAGTTGCAATTGGGCCCGTTTTCTGCATGAAGAATTATTACAACTGTGACGAAACCATTACGATTGTTCCTTTGGTTCTATCCCAGATATTTGAAAGGATATATCAATGATCAACAGACTATTCAAGGGTAAATTCACCTGAATGTACATGTACCTGTAGCTCATATGATGGCCACCACATGCATAGAGATTATAGCACACTATAGTGCTTGCTATAGCACCCTCGATCAGTTTCAAACGAGTATAATTATGTGTGTATACCACCGATAGCTGTGGGACAGGATTTGTAGCATATGCATTATTTTATACATGTACTTCATCGGGTTTGAAGTAAAGTCGGATGGACTGGACGTGTATATAATTGATGGGCTTTCCTAATATTGGCAGCAACTGACAATGCCTTTCAGACTTTAAAGTACATTTTGATAGGGTCGTGGTCTTTAAAGCTGGATTTGAGCTTCTATCTTTATGCTCTAGCTGTTGGTGTTTCGTTGACTCTCGCCTTTTTGGTCATGATGCTGTAGTTTTAATGGCCATGGAATACATGTACAATGTCCATGCAAGATCCAGAGAACATCTTTAGACAACGTTGATTGTTACGTGTATGGTGTTGTTAGCCAGGGAGAAAGTAAGATAGCTGGAATAGTAAAATCAAAAATAAGGGCAGTGCTATGTGAGCGAACTGTTTTACCTAGAGTTAGGACCTCGGTATCAGGCCAAAAACATGTTTATCACGCTTATATTGCATAGTGTTTTGATCTAGATTTATTCATAAATTGACATGTTTACAGCTGTGGATAAATTATTGAGAATAAATTGCACTCGCTGAAGTCTAGGACAGTCGGATACTTACCACGTTTTAAGTTTTATCGGGAATGCTGAAATATTAAAGTAGGCTACATGCACTGTCAAGACAAGGTATCTGTTGAGAACTGTTTATTCGATGGTAGGATACAACCTGTTGATTTTATTTCTGAATTATTATGGAAAATTCTATTGGCAAATATACAAACATAATCCAGTTGATATATTATTTAGTGGCTAGAGCATGCAGTTAAAACTTCCGAACTGCATATTACTATTAGCTTCGATACATGTAGTTTGAAAAAAGTTTGCAAAAATATGTGGGCGTTCTTTTAGTAGAGTAAAAGTGTTTGCGGACACAGCCCTCTTTTTTTCTTCCTCGCTATAGATGCAAGTGTAGCGTAACTTCCAGAAATCTATGATGTCCCTAAATGGAACTGGAATGCTGCTCAACATTGCTCGCTTGTTTATGGCCTTATTGACGTCATGATTATTTGTTTTTCAGAGATTTTTTTTGTGCTAAGAATTTGATAGGATTTTAGGTTTTTGAGGCTGTTGGACTATGCACTAACTTGAATACTGTGCAGGTGTATGATCTGTAAACACATGTACCTTAGCTGCTGCTAAAACCGTTCTGGACATTGTATTTGAATCCGTTATCGAGTCCTTGTGTCAGATTACCTCGTGTTGGCACTTTGTTCCGGTGTAAGCCTATATAGTGATCAACACAAATTTCTCTTAAGCTACTGTACTAAACAGATAAGGATTTTACACTCGACTGGTTATAAATTTTTATCACAATGATAAGTTGCATGTACGCAGTCTCCACGCCCTACCCACACTTAGAGCCACCTCTGGGATTTACGGGTGATGTTTATGTGCGGCTATTTGGATACGGGAATAGTTTTGTGTGCATTTGCCAAAAGAGTCAACGAATCCGTTGTTGATGTGGGATACCAAATTGTGACTGTTCTGCTACCTCTGAGAGGTTAGAAAGTGAGAGCTATATATACAATTCCTGTATTGTACACCTTACGGGCTTGGAATGCGTGTTCAAGGGCTACAAAACATTCCAAACACCATATTGCAAGTTTCATTTAGAGTCGTAAAACAGGTGCATGATGTCATTGTAAGCAGCTGCCACTAGACCTACACATGCCAGCTTCCTGTTTGGCGAAGAATTTGTTGTAAGGATTTCTACCATATATATGGGTTGAAATTGAAACAAACACAAATGGTTGGCAACTTGTTTTCAAATCAGTATGGGGTATTGGTACATGTGCATTTACTGCAATTTTTTGTATTTTTGAAAAAATGCTGTTCTTTGGGCATTGCTACAAGAAATCAGTTCTACGAATTTCTTGAATGCGGCAACAAGCTAGATTGCTCAGCAAAAACAATGTTATAATATCAAACCACGTAATGATCGAGAATGCATGCAAAGGCAAAAAAAAAGTTTATATTGCATGAACTTTTGTCTAAATTGCCGTATTTCATTTTTTCATATGAAGAATCTTTGCATAGCATCTTGGTGTTTTGAATTTGTTATTCGATCATTTACAATGTATATCTTCAAAGCTGCATATACATGTATATAGCTTTTTCCATTTATCATTAACACATCCTTAGCCATATGACTCGCACGTTTGAAATTGTGGAAAGAATCGGCATCACAGCTAGAGTGATTCAGATTATAAACAACCTTGATCAGAAAATCGATTTTGTATATTCTTGGTTCGGCGATGTAAGAATTATTTGTTCTCTGGATGCTATTTTAAACTGGAGTTTGTATAGCGATTGCTTTTTGTTTTCTGTGCACGAATTGGTATACAGGGACTTTGCAACAGCAATTAGCACGTGTTGAACAAAGATAATCATAATTAACAAACATAATTGCTTCAGTTTCCCTACATATTTTCTGGCCTTACATGTACGTATGTCACAACCTCATAACTATATATCGCTCATTAATTTCGGCAGAAATTTGTAAAATACAGCACTGCTCGCCAGTGGTGGCGCAGGTCCTCAATAAAATCATTTTGAAATTATTTTTACTATTCTAGACATCTAATTTGCCAAGCGAAAAACTTGTTATCGGAATGTATTTTATGCATCGCATTTGTTAGAAATTTGAAAGTTGCAATTACCGAGGGCCTCGGTTATGTGCAATCGGTGATTAAAATTGCATCACGTTTGCATTGGTAATTGGATTGGTCACATGCCCTGTACCGTGATATCCTTGATTCCATATTTATACTTTCGTGCTGTGAGCAAATACGGACCGGTCAGTGGTGTTAAAACTGGCAAATAAGAATTAAGTTTCAAAGTCTACCATAAAAAAACCATTAACCCATCTCTTCAGTTTTAATGTGCCATGTCCTCGTCAAATAAGAATTGCTCGGTTCACTAATGCAGCAGGGGTACTGTAACCGGTTTCCACTAATTCTATTAGAAATTGAGAAAAACAACTTTTCACCTGCTCACGACAAGTTTATTTGTTTCCATGTTATCCCAGACACTTGACATCTGATGTAATGGCTGAATTCGGACCTTACGGCTCGTCGCCGACAAGTGATCCTCCATCACCACCATTTGCCTTTGCCAACGGACACACGTTCGAATCTGCGATCGACAAAGTTGCCAGTCAATTTTCTGAACCAGTCTCACCGTCCACTAACACTACCAGCGATGGCCAAGATGCGGACAGCGCTGACAGCAATTGTGAGGAGGACCTGCCATGCAGGAAGAAAATTCCCAGGTACGGAAATTATTGAATTTGTTAAAAAATGTTTGCGCTGGCATCAAAGCAAATCGATGACGTATCTAATTAATTCTTTTTTTCATTTGCGATTCAGGCCGTCAAGAATTCAAAGAAATATTGCCGAAAAACAGCGACGTGACAAGCTTAATAGTTGCATTGGCAAGTTGGCGTCTATGGTGCCTTTGGTTTCCATGTCCAGCAAAAAAATAAACAAAACCGGTGTTCTAAGACTGACGGCGTCATACCTTCGCTTGCATTATGGTAAGTCGAACGAGTTTTTTTTTTTCTGTAGAGATCGGTTTAAACCTAAATATCATGACAGCCTATAAGGAATCAATTTTAGGAATGTGCATGGAAATGCCCGAATACTGTATTCACTCGTGAAAGGGTCCCACCCAGACTTTAACGACTGAAGTTATTTATTAAACTCGACATATAATAATTTTTCTTCGCTCGATGAGCTACTATGCGTGAAAGTGGTTGAATACAATGTATTCAATCGGCAGAAATAGCACATTAGTGGAATTAGCTGTTTATTAAGCAATACATGCAGTAATATGTGAGGCCGAGATCTCGGCAAATCTCAAAATGTTTTAAATGTAGGACTATATTATACCGTGAATTGGTGCAGTCTTATCAACATTGAGGGACCTGGGCACAGCAATGTACTGTACCCCTTATGACTAATGCGCACTTCCCATGGGCAAGTGCCCATCGTTCCCATACATAAAGATGGAACTGCCGCAAATTTCTGAATAGTTGACTTATATTAGAGAAGTAGTCATTAATATAAGTTGTACTACTACTAAATATTAAAGTGGAAATTTGACCTATGCTATGAAGGGTAGCCTACCCGTTTGTGGGATAAGGCCCGGGTAGGGGCCTTATCATGTCACTTTGAGGCTTTGAACCAGAATAATGCAAAGTGTTAAAAAATAGAAATTTCAAAAAAAATATGGTATGTATACAGCATAATTTGATAAATATGGTGTTGCTGAATCTACGTCCAAGCTTGTATTATGGAGTAATATTAATATTGCCTGATACAAAATATAGTCCGTAGTACATTATAGATAAATAAAGATAGCAAAAAAAAACCTTTTCTTGCATTTATCTTTTATCGCTTGTTTATTCCCTATATCCATGAGCCCTGGTGACTTCACCCAGTGCACCACTTGTGAATTATGGTATTGCCATAAACACTTAAGTCTTGATGGATGCAATCGTAAAGGCTGTCAAACGATTGCTAATGTACAAACAAAACAGAAAGGCATGGCGAAATCTAGCAGAATTTCATTAAAATGAACTCTAGTTTGGTTATTTCAAATGTACCACATAGTAAATTACGTCTTAAATCATAGTTTTATAATTTAAAATATCCAAATGACTTAATGCATTCTTGGAAACTCGTACGAGAGAAATTCTTTAAGACATTTGTTCCTGTTGCCCAGTGTCAATCATCCTACGCAACAAACGCAGAGCTCTACGTAATTGCGATGGGCATGAGCACCGGACCTGCAATCTGCTGATTAATTTCAGTTTAGTGTCGAAAAGCAGTATTAATTTACTATGTTGGCGACTGTCTTGAAGATAATAAAAATTTCTTTGCCTTTGTGTCAGGCAGTTCGACAGTCATGAAATACAAAACTAGTATTCATTGCTAGCTTCGCCGTGTGTCGATGTGCATTAATTTGGCTTTGGCTTGATAAAAAAATCTATATAAATAACGTGGACATGCGGATTTGATTTGGATCTACAGTACGTTTCAGAATTTATTTTCCATTTCCTCCATTTACCCCAGTACCTTTTATTGTAAAATTCTGTAGCAGAGAAATAGTTTACATTCTGTTAGGTAGTGTTGAGAAATTAATCTGCAGCATCCATATTATTTTCTAGTATAATATAATTTGTAAAAGTCGGAGGCATCTAAAGCCGAAATTTGTGTTTTCATTTTAATTCAACTCAGTTTTACTTGTAAATTCCAAAAATGAGCTGAAAAACCCTGAAACTTGTTGGTTGTAACAAGAAATCTAAGATTTCAACAAGCATTAAAACACAAATCTAGCATAAAATGTTGTATTTTATTAGCGCGCCGCGTCGCTTTATGAGTGCAGATATCGATCGCTTTAAACTTCGTACTCATTTAAATGAGCAGTTCGTAAAATGTGATATTTGGAACCAACTGGAACGTTTCGGTGCAACATCATGGACATCTCAGCAATGTAACTTTATTGACCATTTATTAATTTATGTTTACAGGCCTGTTGGAAGGTCTAAAGAAGAGGAAAACATGCCTGCCGATGTTTCTTACCAACGAGGAATTGGGAAGAATGCTTTTAGAGGTAATTAGGGTTTTCAGAAACCAAAAAAATCGGTTAACTTGACAAGTTCAAAATGTATTAACTATTGCTCAAAAAACACGATCGGTTTATCTCGGCTATTATCGCCAGTCAAATTGTTGACCTTTTGTCGTGTTTTTTTTTTTTTACTGATAGCTAGGACATGCAAACATTATTCGCCGTAATTAAAAAGAATAGTTTTATTGCAAAATATATACATGTAGCCTGCAAATGTCATGCAATATATGACATTATCAATATCCATCTATTCAGAAGCCATAAATGACACTGCTATACAGTGGATGCAAAAAAAATAATTAAATGTTGTGTAAACAACTAATTTTTAATGGCCACCCATTTCTTGTCGCATAAAAAGATACCCCCGAGCGTGTTGATTTGAGTTAATTGGTAAGAATTGGACATTTAAATGCGGTGTCACTGTTGTGCTGCACATAATACGTCATTTACCAATCGCTGGCCTTCACAAGCTGTTTCGCAATTGTCACGTACGTATCTTCCATCCAGTGACATCGCTTTTCAGATTTCTATCTTGATTGTCAGCTGTACCATGCAGTTTATTGATAGGTATTGTAGGGGTGTACGTATATATCTACCTTAATTCACCGCTTTTAATGCAAACAACCAAGGTCGATATAATTGAAATTGCAATGTTTGTTTTGCCCGTGGTAAATTTTTAACACGAGCTTGTCAAGAGTTATGATTGAAACTTTGAAGTGCAAATTCAAGCTATTACGTACTATGTAATACTTGGTATATACTTTTTGTCTGAATGCTGCGATATATTCTAAACTATAAATCTTTAGAATAAAATACGCAAATTTGTTATTTGACAGTGACAAGTCAATATTTTGTTTGAAACAATATTGCCGGTAGCTCTTCGGCAACAATAAGGTGAAAAGTCTGACTTGTCTCGTCTGGTATACATTATTCTGACATTATATTAAATCTAAATACCAAAATATTAATGGCAAAGGCTTTGTTCGGATTCACAATGTAGAGCTTTGAGATTATTTACAATATATTTCAAGTCGGATTTCTTATGTGGTCACTTTTATTTCTAACACATTAATGAATGTTTTTTGGTATTTTTTATATGTGTCAATTGCAGTCCATCAATGGCTTTATGATCATTATCAACGAATCGGCTAAGGTGGTTTTCGTATCAGAAGGAATAGAAAGAATTTTGGGACATTCTGTGGTGAGCTACTCTCGTCCCTTTCTGAACCTGCATTTAAATATAACAATTTAAGTTGATAAAGATAAAAGTATAAAAAATCACACAATTTTGATAGGGTTTTTTTTTTTTCCTCAATCGATTCAAGGATATGGTTTCTAAATTGAGCTTGGAATTAATATTTGGCGGTGTATTTTTGAATTATTCAGATTGATGTGTTAGGACAGTCCATTTATCCATTTATTCACCCGGATGATAATTGTATATTTGATGCCAATGTGCTTTCCAATTTGACATCATGGAATTGCCAGGCGGATGAGTCGACTAGCGAAGTTAGTTTGATGAATAACTCGTCTGGTGAGTCACTAATTTTTTTAATATACTGCAATATTCGGATGCTTAGTTTATTAAATTTTGGATAGCTAAATTAGGCGAAATATTAAATAATTAAGAAAAAAACAATTTTTTTCTCTCCATATTTTACACAATATCAACATCGATGCTAATCTCTTTAATTTGAAGAGTTATAATTTCAATTTTAAAATGTTTAAAGTAGAATTAAAATGCAGTTCTGTAAATAATATTTGTATTACATGTTTATAATGAATTTGTGTGCAGTGTTGACATTATGTCTCGTGTAATTGCCCCATCCATGTGATAATTTAATTTAAATGTGATTTGTTTTGTAGCTTTCAACTACAATGGGATCGGGTTTTACTGTGGCATGTTAGAGCACAACGGGGATCCAAAAAATGCTTCGCAGACATGTTACAAGCTAGTCCACGTTGTTGGTCATCTGAAACTGATATCAGGGAGTAGTTTAGACGAGGACGATTCGATTAAACAAAGTAAGCTTATGTGTTCACCCTTGCTAGGTCGATTTTTTTAAGGATCGAGTTTCACCCCGATTAAGAAAAAAACAGTATTTATGTAATCGACTTTTTTCAGAGCGAGTAGGGAAATTTTTCATTGGCATCGTGAAGCTCCCTTATACTCAACCGTACAATCAATTATCGTCTAACACCAACTTAAATGAAATCTCATTCAGAAGTTCCTTGGATGGAAGATTCATTTTTGTTGACCAGAGGCGAGTGTAGATTTTCATTTTGTTCTACGCGGACTCTGTTTGAGATCGTCATATTAAGTTTAACTTCATCGATTTCAGATTGTCCGTTGTGTTGGGTTACATGCCTTCAGATGTTGTTGGGGCGTCGGGTTATGAAATGATGTATGCTGATGACATTCCGATGTGCGCAGTCGCTCATACGATTCGTTAGTTTGAATAACGCCGGTTTTATTTATTGCGATATTTACGACGTCAAAGGACTTTTAGCTTATTTTCATTAAAAATACAAATTTCAGTGCTAAAAGAAGGATGTTTTACGGGATTGCCCGTGAGGCTGGTTACAAGCACCAAAAAAATCTTGTATTTCATAACATGCGGAAAGCTAGTTCGCAGTGTGGAGAGCGGGAAACTGGATACCATGTTTGTCGTTTGCACATTGATATCGTAAGAATGTTGTTTCGGAGCTTTCGCTTTAAATTCGGTTTTTCCGCATCGTAAATTTCGTTTTATTTTATTCCCTTTAGAAACGACGAGGGCGAGAAATCGTTAGCACTAGCTAAACATCGCTTCACTCCGTTCGTCGGAAGCACGGATTTCACGAATCTGTGCGATCAGCTGTTCACCACGAATACATGCGCAAGTTCTGGAGAGCCCATCGGAAAAGAATTGCAGTTCCAGTCAGGCAAAAATTCAGTCGGCCCTGCACCGAAGCGACCCAGAGGCCGACCACGCAAATATCCGCTCGCCAACGAGGGCGCAGCCGCATCTAGCACCAAAAAGACGAGTTCGACGCTCGACGGGCCATCCATACAGGAGAGCATCGAAAACTTTGCCCGAACCTACGCCAGCAATCTGGACATTCAAATTCCTGCCGGCAACTACATAACTGCAGAGAGGGATCTCAGGTCGTCGAATCGAATCCAAGATTCTTTAGTAAACAACTCTCATAACCAAGACATTGCTTTTCCCTTGGGGTACCACGATTTTTACGACGAAACATTAGCTTTCGATAACGGTGATCAAATTGAAAATTTTGATTGTGATACGCTATTACA
>JAQGCC010003110.1:0-16236 GCA_034698905.1 Xestoiulus laeticollis
TATTTTAAAATTTCACGTGCCATTTCACGTGCCAAAATGCCATTTCACGTGGCATTTTGGCACGTGAAATGGCATTTGTATGGCCTGGGGCTAAAATTCTACTAGAGACTTGTGTAAGTTGTGCTGCTACTTCATGAATGGAATGAATTAAAGGTAAAATATGTTCCAGCACATTAGTAATACGTGCAATGAAATGTATAGCTAAGACACACGTTTGTCAACCCTTTGCACAACTTTTAAAAAATTGAATTGGCATTGGTCTCTTTAAGTAAACCAAATTTAATTGCAAGTGATATGCTGTGTATCTGTGAACCTGCAATAACAATCTTTTGTATTTATGCTTTCAGGTGCATTTTCACAAACGACGATGTTGACGAATCCACACAATAAGACTATAGAGCTTGGGAAATCTGTGGTGCTGGAATGCAAATTCAGCGATGCTGTTGAGTGTCTTTGGAGCAAAGGATTGGATGCAAACCCGCAGAGAATCACAGGGCGCTTTCGTTATGTCAATCCTGCAAACGTCGATAAGGTGGATTGTTCAATCGAAATTACCGGTCTTCAGCAAGATGACTTGGATGTGTGGAGATGCTCCACATACGAGGTTAAACCTCCTCTCCTCATTTGGCTATCTGAGCAAAGTAAGTTGTTGTTCAAGGTCTGTAACACTAACTAATCATGCTGTAATGCTCCAGCATAGGTATAACAATTCAGGCTCTCGTATGCGCATGCATGTTTAAAAGCGCATCATTGTGTACAAGATAGCATTTCATTAAAAAAACTACATGAGTGTTTGCTTTGGACACGTACCAAAAGCATAGGGCAGTATGCATTATGAGGATACACAGACTGGCTCTCTTGAATTGAACATTTGAATACAAACACCTGACTGCATGAAAAAATTACACTGAATAAAGCAACCAAATAGCATGGCAAGGGATACTGAGTAAAGCACTTCCTAATTCTAGTAGACCTACTCAACTAACAAAACGTATGCTCATCATCTCTTGTGATTTCTTAAAGGTGTTATTAAATCTTATTTCCTCGCATGAGTTACTCGTAAAGACATGATAAATTATTTTGAACTTCGACTATGAATTTTTTTTCATAGACTTCGTTGTCTTCTGTGAAGGTCAGAACAATATACGTTGTTTCTCGATGTTTTCAATGTTTCTCCATTTTCCTTCTCACTGAATTTATCTGTTTGAAAACTCACTTTGCTGTCATTTTCTCTGTGGATTGTTATGTGTACTGGTAAAGTCGTCTCCCAGACAATACTCTCACTATAAGCTGGCCTTAGTATTTTGGTGACCAATGCATGCTTCAAAATTTGTTTCGGACACTAGTACAGACTGTTGTAGAACTTCATTGTGATGCACTTTTCCATTAAAATGACAATTTTTTTCAGTAGACCTTTCACGTGAGTAGCTTTTGAAGGTAAGAATCAGTCCTTTGGGTTTCCTGTAAGACTGTCCTGAATTGCTTGCTACCAATTGTTTTAAACATTCATGCAAATCCTTTCCATGCAAAAATGTGTGTGGTCATTATGTTCATTTCAATTTGTTGCAGATGTACATGTACGTCTTTCCTATGCCATTTTTCATGTTGGTTTCAAAATAAATGTTCAGGCGTTTTGTTCATCAAGCAGAGCATGTGTTGGCGAAGAACTCGTTTTTTATTTTTCCAATTTTTTTCAGAAACCCCTAGTCCACCTAAGATTTACTTTATGGGAAAACCGTTGACGGAATTAGTATTTCCGATACAGACCGGCCAAGCCCCTGCTACCAATTTGAGTTGTATTTCTCAAATGGGAAATCCTGTTCCAAAGTTGTCCTGGGAATTGGACGGGAAACGTTTTTCTGGACAAACTAAAATTATCACCATTACCGAGGACTCGTTGTTCAGTACGTTGCTCACATGGATTGACGGGGATGATTGGAATAAGCTTGGCCAAAATAACCGTTATTTGAAATGCATACTCGAACATCCTGCACTTCGACAACCGCAAGTTGCAACTGTAAATTTCATGAAGCAGTGTTAGTATTTGCGCTTAATTTGGAAGAAGTTAGTGTGGCTTTTAAGGCTTTTGATTCAAGCATTTGTACGTCTAAGCTTCGGTCGAATTCAACAAACACGTATGAACCATCATATCGTTGATATCTCCGAAGGATCCATGATAGAAAGCTTGACCTGCACAATTTGAAAAAATGTAAAATTAAATACGAAAAATTGGCTTTAAATTACCTTCAATGGAATTTGATGGGCGCTCATGTTTCGTAATATTCAATTCAAACGTCCATTACGACTTTAAAAAAGTGCATCTAGTAATTATAAAGCCTTTGAATCTCTTAAAAACCATACAAACGTTTTTTACCTCTGATATAAACACATTGGATTACTCTGAAGCTACATAAAACTTTCTCACTTTTCAGCTGCAACTCGAAATGCCCAGATTAATGCAGATGGCTTGTCCGGAGACACCTTTGAATTAGGCCATAATGAGGAGCTTGTGTTTACTTGCACAGCAGATGGCCAACCTAGACCCGTTATTACCTGGCAATTTTTACCTGAAGGCGAGAGTGAATGGACGGAGACAAATGTGGGTGATCATAAGCTGGTAGTGAGCGAACCAAAAGATGGCCGGTATAGGTGTAGAGCCTCAAATGAACTTAACATGAAGGTTCCTGTTAATTCTCGAGAATTTATTGTAAAGGCAAAAAGTGAGTTTTTACTTTTCAACCATTTTCATTACGCATGGCTGTACGTCGTTTCTCCTTATCATAGCATTGAATGTATGTTGTGGTGCTTTGTTGTGCTTCAGTATCCCGAGTTGCTCTGGTGCCCTTCTTGAGATACACATGCAGGTTTAATTCTTTCCGTTAATTCATTTTAAAAGTGTCCTGCTTATGGCCAGCTTTTAGATGTATTTCTGGGAAATGGCTAAATGTGAAATAATAATATTCATCATAGCTTGGTTTTATTTGGCATTTGGACCGCTACTTACAAAATAACATTATTGATATAACACTAACAGTAATGATAAAGGTAAGCACTGTATTCGACTAGGAGTATCCAAGTTTGATTGTTGTTTTTCAGCAGAAGTTGAAACCAGTAACTTTGGAGTAGTTATCGGCATTGTCATTGGATGTCTCATCATTCTTGCCCTCTTTGGCCTGCTCGTAGTGTTCCTGTATCGACGCAAGAAGTGGATATTTGCACGTAAGTTTAAATCATTCTTTCGACCTACAAATAATCTTTGAATTGTTAAGTTAATCATAGCATTAATGAGATTCAGTATTTTATAATCTCACGATTAAGGATTTTCTCCTTTTTAAAATTTACATGCTTATATATTCTAAAAATGGATATTTTTTGTTTTAGCTAAATCTGACTCAACACCGGTGAATGTGTAAGTTTGCTTTATTATTTTATTTTTCTAAATTTGATAATTCTTTAATAATAACTTTATTAATAGAGGTACATTTCCCACACATTGTTAATACAATGTGAAAATCGTCAGGCAATAGTGGTTGATTTTTAATGTGAATGCAATATCCTCTCCTTCAAATTGTAGGGATGCCGAAGCCATAGATCATGATAACGAGAAACCAACTGAAAAAACTCCGTTGGAATCTGTGCCTGATCCTCAGTATGAAAACCTTAAGCAAAATGGAAAGGAAGAAGAGATGAATGGAAAAACTGACACTTCACCCATTAAGGTATTTGCTGATTACTAAGTCATTTAAGATAATAATTTTGTAATGTTTTTCTAAAAAAAGGGTCATCTCTCTTATTCTTTTTATCCTATTTTCAGTATAAGAATGATTTTATTGACTTATACAATGCCAATGCTTATATTTAGTATTTTAGATCAAACAATATTATTGTTTCTGTATCAATTTCGATTTTTAGCACTTTTAAATTGTTTCTCCATTATGTTACAGGGGTTGGGTTTTTCTGAATTTATTTGATTCTTATTGAAAATCTCATTTATAATTAAAAATTACAATTTATGTTTGATAACTATTTGATTCTCGAAGTTTATATTATGCCTAATGGTGATCTACAACATCTCCCTTTCCTATGGGGAAAGTTTTCAGTCAGCCTTGTTTTTGTTGAAACACAAATTTTAGAAAAAGATAAATTTTAAACCATTCTCTAATTATTTGTCTAGTACAGTCAATATATTTTTTATGAAAATGTTCAGATATGTCTTAAATTAATAAATAAGAATTAGTTTTAAATTTCGCGGGTGTGTTGCAGCAAAAACTTCATCCTAAAATACACCCGCGGAATTTAACAATAGTAATACATGTATAAGAAAAGGTGGTGTTGTTTATCAACTTAATCATAATTTTAATATTGAGCTGGCTGTAGCAGAAAGGGGCCTGGTTTTTAATTCTTGCATTTTCTATTTCCCAAGGAGGGATTGGAGAAAGATCCTTCACCTGAAAACAAAGTGGAGACCTCGCGTTAGTTCTTCACCCTTAAAAAGCACCAGGTCAGCTTTTCATTATGGTGTCACCTTCTCTACAATGTCTCCTTTTTTGCTGTCCAATATATTTTTTCTAAAGCATGATGGTGGTCCCATGCATGCAGAGAAATAAAGTGGTTATCCAACTTATCCATTGCAATATTCGTGGCACACGTAGCATTAACTTGTATAATTGGAACTGGAAAAACTGTGCATTGGAATAGAGCACAAAAGTATTAAGATAGTTTTTTGTTTTACCCTGCACAGTTAAGATAGTGACTAGCTTTGTGTAGCCAGATGTCACAAGCTGCATGAATCAGTTTGGGAAATTTCACCACAAATATCAAGTTATTATAATCCTTGAATAAAACTCGGAACTAAAGGTCCTTTATTACAGTCAATTGAGCAAAAACTATAGAAATTTTTCACCTGTGAATAGCGCACCTCAATAGGGCCGAACTATGGGGTGTACTACTTGGAGCGATATGTAATATGAAGGTTCAGTATATAGTGATGACCATAAAAAATCTGATATTACAGTGAATTCCCTCTATTCTAAACACTCATGGGACCGACCAAAAGTGTTCAGATAACGGGGGTGTTCATTATAGAGAGAAATTGGGAAATATACATACATAGTGAGTTTATAGACTGTATAAAAGAATTCTTTAATGATTAAATAATTATACACTTATTACATGCAATTATTACATAATTCTAATTTGAATGCATGTACAATGTAGCCTGAAAAGAATTCTACACCTTGAGGAATTCTTATTTGCTTGAAAACTGGCTTGCTGATGGCGTTTACATGGCCTACTGAAATTCCAAATTCAGATGCAATTTTCCTTTTGACTTATTTTTTATTTTAATTTTTGAACAACTTTTCCTGAAGATTCAGTTCTTTCCGTTTTTTCGTTTTTCTGCTTATTTCTAACATATCTGTGTAAGATAGCAAAATGATGTAAAACGTATCCTTCGCCAAGCAAAAAGGAAGAAAAACGGAACTGATAATGCAAAAACAAACACTTTCATGCATAAACTCGGAAAAAATGAATTCAAAAAATGGAATTCCCCAGCTCTTACCATTGGAGATTAATAAACCAAGCTCAAATTTTCATAATTCCAATATGTATAAACAAGTT
Source organism: Xestoiulus laeticollis (assembly GCA_034698905.1). Lineage (NCBI taxonomy): Eukaryota > Metazoa > Arthropoda > Diplopoda > Julida > Julidae > Xestoiulus > Xestoiulus laeticollis. The sequence goes on from JAQGCC010003110.1 coordinate 5,620, forward strand.
GAGACTGAAAACTGAATGAATGAGAATAACTGCATGTTTTCCATTGCACGGTTCAGTTTAGGGAGAGGTAAAGGTACACTTAAGACCAAAAGTAGCGTTCATAATACTGGGGTGATTAGATTAGAGGGTATTTAGAATGCAGGGAGTTCATCCAATGTTAAGTCTATGGAGTTTCCCAGGACCGCCGAAATGTGTTTATAATACCGGGGTGATCACATTAGAGGGTGTTCAGACAGAGGGAGTCCACTGTATTTCCTAATGAAGATTCACAAAACCGAAAAATGCCTATAGAAAACAATGTGTATGCTCTTATACAACGTATGCATCTATGTAGATCTGTAGCAGTTTTTACTTGATTGGGTGTGCATGCATGTATCGAAATCCCTTTCCTAAATGGTAAACATGCATTCACTATATGCTAATGTTTTACTTGACATTTACCCCCTCATTTTGGGATTACCCAGTGGGTGAAATTTCATTGTTGCTTGCTTTGGCATATGCTCTTCGAAGGTAAATTCGTGATTCTGCCCCAGGAAACCCAGTTCGCAAGTCGCGTTTCACAGGGAATATGCTATATATAGATAAGTTTGTTTTATAAAATTGATCCGTGCCAATGCTAGAGTGGACTACTCCCAGGTAGTACGCTATATGGAGGGCCCTTATTCGCAGGTTTCGCTCACAATTTTAGCTTGTTTTTCGATTTTGTTTTTGTGCTCTTTCACTGCAAAATGAGTTTGATGGTTCCATAAAGTGTTATTGCTACAAGCTATTTTTTTAAAAACTTTTTTTATAGTTTCTCCTATTCAAACTGAAGGAAAATTATGAACCCATGCTAAGCATGACTTTTTATTTTATTTGTTAAAAGGGCTTAAAGTTGATGGAGGTTGTGCAAGAATGTGACACTAGCTTTGGAATGCTGATACTTGCCCTTGTAGCTATTACGCACCCATTTGTGCATGTGTTTTTATTTTTATTTACATGTATGTGAATTCATAGAGAATCTGATTATTTTTATATTCGATCATATTGGTCATTTGATTTTTTTTTGGAATGTGTGAAATTATTTCTGAATGTGAGGGGAATGGTTATTTGGTATGGGCTTCTTCATAAAATCCTAATTTGGGGTGATGCTATTTTTGTAAACATTCTTTTATTGCGTTCTTTCTTAAATTGCTGTTATGAGCATGGCAATAGATCAAAATGACTCATTAACTTATGTTGTGTTTTTTTTTTTTTTGCTTGTTAATTGGTTTTAATTCAGCACCACATCGTAATGCGATTTAGCTAGTGTAGATACTATGTAGTTACTTTCACAAATTTGTGTTGTAGCTTCTAGAGATCTTTTTTTTATGCCAAAATCTTCTTCAACAAATATAAAGATTATCTTTAGTTTTTGGGAAGTTAAATATGGGCTTCACCCGATTAATGCACATGTATTTGCATCATTTCCCAATCTGGCTGCTGTATAATGCGGTGTTTTTCAATATTTAAGACGCAGGAGTTTATGAGATGGTTAAAAATTATTTTTATTAAAACAATGGGTTAATGAAAATAATTATTCAACCATCTTTATAATAAATATAAATACATGTATTTGTTATCCCGTAATAATTTTTGCTCCAATGCAAATTAGATTCTATGTGAAAGGTAGACTGCCGAGCTAAATTTATATTTCTAAATACAATGTACTTTGCCAGTTTCTCATTTTCCTTTCTTTAATCAATTTCAAAAAGTAAATACAAGCCGCCAATAACTATATTGAAAACATTTTATTCAGTTCAGAAACAGTTCAACTACAGCGGATTTAGTTCATTTTCAATTTTCAGGGGGTTTCAGTTGCAATTACGGTGCTTTTATATTAGATAGAGCTTTATACATGTACATGAAGTTGGTAGGGAATACTATTAATCTAATAATAAAATGAAATTAGTGATTAACAACTTTCTGTTGATTTTTGAATTTGTTATCGCTCTATGTGATGCTGAATATTTTTACTTTTCTGAATGTACGTCCATGAGTAAAATGAACTTTTTTCCTTTTGCATGTGAAGCGTTTGTAAGCATATAATTAGCCAACTTTAAATGTTTATCATGAATTTCCTCCATTTTTAGCAGCTGATTTTCGTGAAAACGAAATAAATTTTAAGTAAATTATTTTGACTATGTTAACTTGAATTGTTTTAAATTTATTGTCTCTTATTAGAATGACCAAAATGACAACAAAAAATCCACAGAAGTTGTTTATGCTCAGCTTGATTTATCCAAACGGGGAGTCCCAAAAGTTAAGCTGCCACCAGAATACGAGAAAACAGAATATGCCGAAATTACCTTCAACAAGGACAAAGGTAACGATGTGTGATCCATTTGTTCGAAGATTTCTTCTAAGTTAAAATTGCAGGACTCTATCCAAGACTGCTTTCTGGGGTTGCTGTGTGCCGCCGCACCAGTTGCCTATGCGTAAAAAACTGTGACCATTCCAACATATTTTAACCTGTGTACGCCTGGCATTCTGGATGATATTTGCATCGAGTGTTTCATCTCTTTTATTCTCGTGAACCCCGTGGCAATGCAACCCAATCCTTCCTCACCATTTGAAATTACGTATACAGTGTACAAGTGTGAACGTTCGTATTCTTTTTTGTACATATTTATCTTGTTACTGTTCGTCAATGTGAGTCCCGCGGTACTTTTGAAAATATTTTTTTTTCAGATGTTCTAAATTATAGATTTAAGCGTTGCTTCTATGGCAATTTATTTGTCACTGCGCTGCTCAGATATTAGATTCTTTTCAGTGATGAACTCTGAGAAGGCAATCATGGTTAAGATTCAGCTTACACATAGGTTTTAACAGTTACATGTTGAACTTCCTTTAAGGTAAAACTAAAGTCAATACCCGCAATGCCAAAAACTTCTATGTTTTGTTTTTATAGTTGCATCATGTTCTTAGCAAGAGTGTTCATATTTTTTATCAGATTGTGACCATTATCATTTGGTATTTCTATTTTAATACACGTAGTAGGTTAGTGAATTAAAATTCTCCCGTTTATTTGTAAAAAAAGTGATAAATATGGTAAAAATCTACAATTGTGAATATGAAAATAACGTTGTTAAAGGTTTTCCACGTTTTATCCTGACTTCTTACCGTGTTTGTGTAACTTTAGCAGGGTGTCCAGTAAACTTATTAATTGGGGTAATCTGAAAGTCTGGAATTATTCTTGAAATTCGTTATAAACTCCAGTTATGAATTAAATTTGTGGTTTAAAAAAGATTGAATTTATTAGTAAAAGTACTGTTTTTTTGTATTTCCCCTTTTTATCACCAGGATGAGGTTTGGTTGTATTACCAGGGGCAGTATGAATATACCTAGAGACTTATTCTATACCAGATGCAACAATACTTGCCAGTAATTACGTTCTATATTTTTTGAAATTTTACCTAAAATTTGACAAATTGATGATCTACATCTCGATCTACATGATCTACAATTTTATACGGGGATATAAATTTCTCCCACATTTAAAAAAAATATTTTATTCCAATTTAAGCATTTAGAACCGGGTTACCGAGAGCACCTACGGTGCTTGGTAACCACGGTTGCCAAGCGGGTAAAAACACTCACCTTTTGGCGTAAAAATTCCTTGAAGGTATCGCTACGAAGGTGTTCAAAATGGAAGCCATGACACCTTCATCGCGTCCCCCTTTCCCTTTGTGAAGCCGGTTGGCGAGCCTGCGATGGTTGGTAAGCCGGCAAGCTTTACAAAGGGAATGGGGGCCGTGTAAAGTTAAGCCGGCTGGCCATCCCAACGTGTAGACTTATGCTTACACGTTTGCGACGGCTGTATTGATGCCGTAGGTTTTCCAGCTCGTTTTGTAAGCTGGAAATGCAAATCAACCAAGTTATAAACGTATGCGTTTTAATTTAAGCATTTATTTTTATAATTTTTATATACTTTTTATGTTTTGTTTATAAGTTTGACATATTTTTGTATATACATTTATAAATATGTCCTTCAATATGGAAAAATAACAAACTAATAAATCTGCACTGTAATAAATAAGTTTTACTCAGATATACAGAAATAATGGAATGTAACACATGCGCTGGCACCATATAACTATCAAATGGCTAACGCATTCGATTTTCCTGATGGGAAAGTAACTGAAGTGCTTATATATCCATTTCCTTCTTCAGTGGTAAGGAAAATAGAGAAAAATTAGTTTGTCGACAGCCGAATTTTAGAGGAACTATTCCATCATTTACCTAAAAATGCTTTGGAAAACCTCGACAACCAGGCGGATTTCATAGCATTCCATCCACCCGATTCAGTAAAATACAGATTAGAACTTTGTAATCTTAATGAAGAACCTGTGTGTAATGTTTTATTTCAACAAAACTATAGTTAAAATTTTGGCATTGCTGGTGTTGATTTTAGAAGTGTGTTAAAGTGTTGTTTATCAAACTGCTTCTATAGCCTGCACATGCAATGAGATTAAGATAAATTGGTACAAGTTATGCATGGCATTCTGGAGCTTAAGTTTGTCACCTTTGCGCAACTATATCATGTCACAGTTGTGCGTATTTGTAGCCAGGTGGGGTTATTATTATATGAAGTGCCGCATTTAGGGCAATGTAAATCATTGATAATGCTCATTAAAGTGGTTAAAAGTACAACCCAATATTTATTGGCACACTATAATGGCATGAAATTATGCTGCCCCACCTGATAACAGAAAACTTAGTTTGTATGCTATCTATCTTGTGCAGGGTTCACTACATTTCACCACATTCCCAAAGAAACTTTTGGATTTTCTAGATATATTATATGTGGACATCTTTTAAAAAAGTATTGATGAAAACCTAAAATAAAAATTTGGAAAATTTAACAAATTAACCCGCCGTTGCAAGGATACTCATATATAGCTTCTAAGCTAGTTAACTGCAAGCAATTGTACGCCTTAGAATGTTTAGCTTTTACTATAGCATTAGTCGCAAATAACTATTTTCTTATGGAAGCATAACAAAACTCAACTGATGTCTGAGGATGACGGTTAATTTATGGACATTGAGCAAGTTTCAATTTTTTCCAACATTTTTTTTTGCAAAGACGTCATTTTGTCTATTTTCTAAAAATCGAATTTCCTCAATGTTAATAGAGCTTTGCCTCTATCAATGTCCATCTAACTATAAAATCGTTGCTGTTAATTAACCCGTTAGAAATAATAAAATTCGGCGATACTGCTAATGTTAATAATTGAACATCAGCATCATCACTGAGAAGTATTATGGCTGTTGCAAAGCCGTAATAAATATCAACAGCAATTTCATTATTATGCCACGGACGGCAGCAGAATTGCTGTAAAACTTGCTGCAGTTATTCCCGTTGCAAAGCCTATATTATAAAAAGTACAATACTTTTTTATTCAGATTTTATTTTTTTAAAACCGCGGCATATGTGAAAAGAGGTCTCCCTGGTGCAGTGCGAAATACTTTGTGGTTCCTGAAATGGTGTAATTTTGGTCACTCTTCTGTCGTTGTTGTTGTTGTTTACTGCCAAAACAGAAAGTGGCATTTTCAAGCGGTGAAACCGACAATGGCATTTAAAGGAAACAGAAAAATTATTCGATGTTTTAATGTATTTCAAAAGCTAATGGCTAATTTTTGACCATTTATTGTAAATTACAAAGGTTGCGCTTGTTATACCAAAATCTCAGCTTCATTTGATAACATGATTACTGTGTCTCGGCTGAAAAAAAAATACTGTAATGGAAAATTTCTAGAAACTGGATTTGGTCGATGTAAAATTTGTAAAATACTCCATCATTAAGAAACCCAAATTTTGGTATAAGTAATCGCTTTGTTATTAAAATGAGTAAAAAGTATTGCTTACTCGTATATTTAGATCTGGTAAAACATATAACTATACGTTTATTTATGCATGAAAGATGCTTGCTACCGTGAACGTATAAGATGTGTAAACTTTGCTGAATATTTCCTAAACTGTTCATCTCATATAATGATACTTCAAAATGCCCGTTTTTGTATATTGTCATATTAGATGAGCTTTTCTGAACAGATCCAAACCCCAACGTGCTCTTGTAGTTTTCGACTAGTTAATTCCGATGTAGTATTTGGAGCACATTCTTTCCTCTAGTGCAGTTCATTTGATAAACAACTGTTCAAAGCAGTGCAATTTCAGGTTTTAGTTTCTCTCATAATACTGTTATCTTATTTCATGTTGACAGTCTCATTGCATCTGTATGCACAGCACTGTATATTTTTTTCTGAACTCAAAGTTGTAAACTTAGTTGGAGGGCATATGATCTCATAAAGAAACCATCTTTAACTAAGTAGTTTCAAATGTGTAAAAGCATAATGGTAATTCAAGTGTTTTGGAAATGTCAGGTAATAGCGCTGTTGTACTCCACATTTTTAAAATGTATTGGCGTGATCATGCGCTAATCTTTTTTGGTGTGGATCAATGCTTTGCCTGTTGCTCTACAGGCATCCGCTAACCTGTTTTGAATAATTCAGTTGCATATTACAGACATACGTGTGCTGTTCTGAATCTGTTATTCACAGAAAAATAGGAAAATCCGTGATATACTTACAAAAGAACGCAATCTCATTTTTTAAATAAGCAATGCTCTTGCCACAAGTATAGAACTTAATTATTGCACACAGGAAAAGTCATTCTCTAGTGATTTAGATTGGCCAGGTTACACAATTAAAATTTCCTGATGGTCATATTTACTATTCGTGATTATACTGCATTGCTGAATTTATAGAATTTTTTCTTAGAAACTGCCATCCATTCCTATATAAATCACATGCTTAATTACTGAAGAATTAATTGGTCCAACACCACTGTAATTGACATTCCAAATTAACGAAATGCCACTCTTCGATTATTTTTTAAAAAAAAATACTGCAGTGAACTAAAATGGCCGATTTTAGCCACACAACATTAAGCACGATTAAAGCAACATCATCAATTTGCCTATAAAGATCGATCCATGAACATTTTTTTTACTATCAATGTTACATTAAAAAAATTAACACGTTTATCATTCGTAATCACGATTTAAGGTTGAGATAGTAGTTTAAATCCTGTCCACTTATGACAGCGACAAATAGGTTGAAATTGTAATCACCAAATATTGCTATTGTGATTTGCATTACTGAAAAATACTCAACACTGGCAGATCATAGCTACTAATAATCTTAGCTGCCTTTGACGTTTACCAATGTTTGAAGTTGTAAAGTTATGGAGCATTGTGTTAATTTAAATTTTTTAATCAGAGCTTGCCATAATGGAATATAACATTTGCTCAGAATTAATTTATAAGCGAAATTGTTCCTATTGAAGTAAATCATGATCTAGGTAAATAAAATTGGAGGTAATACTACATGTGGAAAAATTAAATGCTCCTTGACTTTTTTCTAACATTTTACTTTCAACAATTGATTTAGTATTGTACTTCTCTGAGAATTCAGATTCTGAAATTTACCTTATGCCCATTTCACTCCTGATTAACCAACATAACACCGCGCGAACACACTACCATTTTGCTAACTAGCTTTTTTATCTGGTTAGTATTGGAAACTCTTTCTTGACTGACTCTTATAACACAAATCGACCAAAATTCTGCACCTTTTCATGAAGAGTCCATGTAGTGTATCAATATAACCAACTACCGTCAATGTCACGCCCTTTATTGGGATTTTACACCGTGAATAAGTTTGTATTTCATTTTCTCCCTTATTGGCTTGAATGGTTCGGAAACTTTTATATGTGTATATTGAAATCAGAGTTCGTTGAATCTCAATGTTTTTGAACCCATTGCTTTATATTAAATACAATTCAATTGTTTGTGTCGTCGTCCTTCTCGAGAATTACAAAAATTCTTTACATTTTTTAACATGTTTTAGTCGAATCGTTTAAGGCAGACATTTTTAAGGTAATGATTCGTAATTCCCCTATAGGCTTCGCTGTTAATCCGAATCTAATATTTTGTATTGCCGTATCCAGAGATTTTGTTTCACTTTAACTGTGATATACATTCACCTGGCCACCTGCATTTTTGATATTTTACCTCAACTAATTGCTCTCAAAGTAACCCCCTTATTACCTCTTGCTAGGAAAATTGATACTTAATAAGGATTCATTATTATCTTAATAGCTGTTTCGAAAATTTAATAGTTTTGGCTTGGACTTACTGTAGGACTGCTCTAGTTAACTTAAAATAACATCATTTAAGTGCATCAATGCATTTGAAACAAGTTTTTTGATCAAATTTAATGTTAGCTCAAATTTTGTTAACCGGCAATTTTATCTCATGCAGTACAGTGCTGTGCAGTGATTAACTTTAATAACAATTTACGGTTTTGTATCAGTTTTGTTTCAATTATTAGCCTAATTATTCCAGTTCATGCAGCCGACTTTTGAGCCCTGTGTGTGGTTGAGAACTAATCCACTGTTTTGATCAGTATAACGTGAAAATTAAACTATGTTATGAAAAATGAAGTTACAAAACGAAATTAATGAAAGAAGTGCTTTTTTTGTAATCTTTTAGGAAATCGAAAAAGAATATCATTTTTAATTAATTCGAAATTTTCGGAAGCATCTTATTTATAAAAAAAAATCATCCAATTGTATTCTTTACTTACACAGATCACAAAGAACGGTTGGTAACACTATTACACCTATATTTTAAATACATGTATGAACACGAACAAGCGTGAATATACAGGATTAAACAAAATGTCTAAATATTAGTCTAAAATAATGATAAATTCAGTATTTTAGAACGTCCCGCATAATAGTATTGCCATTACTTACTGTTTGCAATCATTTTATTGAAAATTATCCAAGTTGTATTATTTTGGATTTCTTATAATGTAATACATGTAATCTGAAATGTTTCACATAAACTTGTTATTACTTGTAGCATGGACTTCAAGCTTTTTTTTTCCAAAAAATAGATATTAATTAAGCAATTTTCAAACCAAAAAAATGACATTATATTGACAATATTAAGTCTAGTTTAATTTTGTCTATTTAACAATCATAGTTAAAATTAACGGAATAATTTTTGGAAAGTAAGTACCTTATGTTGAAAAATGATGACATAATTCGGATCACTTAGAAAGATATTTCCATTTAATTGAAATGAAAAGATGATAGCCAGAATAATGCATTATTAAAAAAAATTATACAATGCCTTAATTAATAAATGAAAAATGAGTTCAAATATTCTTTGTTCGTGACATAGGGAGGTACTTTTTCATATTCGAAGTTTTATTTTCTACAAAGCAGATTGTTTTATATTGGATTTATTAACACTAAACCACAGCATTATTGCTTTTTCAATTTGGCAAATATACACCACGACTTGTAAAACTGAATTAGCATAAAGTAGTTTTAGACAAGCAAATTGACTATTATATTTTCTTCTAGCATGTTGCATGTTTGTAATGTTTGCATCAATTTTTTGTGAGACTCCATTATCATTATTGTAACTATCATGCTATTTCATCGTGTTTTGTGAATGACTCATTCTGTCTGTCAAAAGCTTTTGTGAACTCTTTATTAAAAATGTATCAACTGTTCGCTTTCTCTGATCTTTTTAAATCTTATATATAATTATTGATTTTACTAATTAGAATTACAAAGAATTGTTTATCAAATTGTCTTTCAGCTGTCATATATGGTTTTACTTGTTTAAGAAATGTGTGTTTTCGATCTGATTTTTAAATTCTTGGACAGTCCCCTTTTATAGCAAGTCGTAATTTGTTCATGGGTTATAAATTAGCCATATATAGGTATAGCTATGGGATAAAGTTTCGTATTTCGCTGTAAAAGCTAACCATTGCATACTTGTAAGTATAATAAAGAATCGAATGTGAGCAAGCTTATCAATAAAATCGAAGTAATTCATATTAATATGCGGGTGCTGACAGTAAGGTCCAGGATTTTTTCCGATTAAAGCTGATACAGTAGGCCTATAGCCGACATATTGGAATGTGTTCGAGACAGACACATTTGAAAAAGAAGAGCATTTTATAAAATAGACATACAAGGGGTACTCAGGCATCTCGTACATTTCGTACAGTTAGCCACGCCTATTTTTCGTACACATTACGAGCATGCGCAGTTAAGCAATCCATCTTTTTACAAACGTTGAATCTAGTGTGTTTAGCTCGTTTTTTTTTGTTGTTTTGCAGATAGTGTTTCCTTCTGAATAAACTGATAATTTATTATAATTAAAACTAAATAGAAATATAAAAGTTCTTACCTCCACTTGCTTGATTGTAGCTTTCGAAAAAGACCACTTGTAGGCTACTGTACGCAACGTTTTGGGTGCGTAGAACTTCACGTCCACCCTACAAGCCATGGACCAATCAGGGGACTGTATTTGGTCACGTGGTTTTGTAGTTATGTACGCAACCGGTTAACCGGTTGAAGTCTGAAAAATCAAGGAGGTACGAGGACGAGCCTGAGTACCCTTACAGTAAAGCTGGGTATCCACCAACCTCCTCGTGATACGGTATCATGAATGCGCAAATAAATTTGCCCACAAACACAAACTTCAAACATGAAGTGAGGAAAATGATACT
>JAQGCC010003111.1:0-16180 GCA_034698905.1 Xestoiulus laeticollis
ATTTACAAACGTCAAATTGGTGAGTGTTTTTAAAATTAAATTTTTTAAATTTCCGTTTTCCCATCCCTATTTTGCCATGGGTTTTCCACCCGCTTGAAAAACGGGCTGAAAAAGCACCGTAGGTGCTCGGTAACCCGGTTCTTATAACAAATAAAACGTACATGTAAAAATGATAATAAACTACATACATGTACACGAAAATACAAGTATACATTTATTAAATGTTTTGACTGAAAAAATAATGGTACAGAATTATAGTAAGTATAGTAAGCAGTTTGTACAGGTAAATTTGTTGGAAATTAAGAAGAAATTTAATATTTAAAAAAAAAAATAGTGAAACCATCTTGTGTATACCAATATTGAGAAAACAATTATTCAATAATAAAGAAAGATAGATAGATTATATCAGTATATACTAGAACATGTAGTTCATGAATTTCTAAGTTGCAAAATTTAAACAAATATCAGCAGTTAAATAAAATAGTTGTAATTATTAAATTTGACTTAAATTTAATATGTTTTTATAATAAGATTTTAGGTAAAATTTTACCCAACTTTATGATTGTAAGTCTTTTTGTCATTATAATTACATATTGCACTTTGAAAATGGAAAAAGGGGAATGAAATCTTAAAATATCGTTATAGGCGAATATTAAGATAATTGGGTTGCTATGTCCGGATTATCGTTATATCTGATTCCGTAGTATACAAACCAAATCGCTGTACATAAGATAACAGTTCAACCAAACACGTTGCTCGAAATCGTTATGGATTCGGTTGTATATTTCTTTAACATACATTACATTATTTTGTTTTATAATTGGATTATGAGTTAATTACACTTATGAAACTATTGCTTCTATCAAACCTGTGAATTCACGATTCATCAAGGTTAACATTTTGCAAGTTGAGAAAATCATAAAATTCATATATGCAATATTGGACAAATTTTATCATTGGCTAAAAAAATAACGGAAATTTGGCTTCATTATGATCATGAACACTAATGCAACGGTTTAATTAAAGATCAAATTTATGCAATCTACTTATGAATTCATGTCTCGATTTTCCATAGCCATGAATTACCTTTCTTAACGCACCTCTATGTTAAAATTACATGGAATACTGCCTGCTCATTATTAAAACATGCTAATATTTGCAAACGTTTGTTTCACATTCTAGTAAATCCTCAAGTTTCTAAATCATTTTATAATGTGCCCCGTTTATGCTTTATTGTCTACACGTGTATAAAAATAATGAAATGTGGTTTTAAGAGCTCCACAAATTATCTTGTCTAAACATTATTACGAGACACATAATTACATTATCATAATTATGTTTAAAGAAACTTCATTAGCAATATTCATATTCGGTTATCATTTAGACAAAATGCGAAAGAATATAAAAAAAACAGGAATTATAACATCATCAGTGTCATTCTTTGAGGAAAGGTGGGAGATAAATGAGATTCCTGCTTTATATCTCTGAAAGAATTCTGATGACGCCATTGTGGCGTCAGTATGCAATGCGAGGGCTTCTTTTATGCCTCAATAAATTGTGAAATAAAACAAGTCAACATTTTATTTCGACTATTTTGTGACTTCGGTCGAAGATAATTTAAATATGAGCCAAGAGTTATAGAGTTAATAATGGACAAATTGTGCAGTTCCACCATCAATGAATAAGATAATGGCATCACGTGTCACATTAGATTCGTATTGGCTAAATTATTTGTTGACAACAGACTGTTGGTCTACACATTTTCAATGAAATAACAGCTAGTCTTTATATCATCGCTATTGATGAAATTTATAGATATTGATGGGGAAAAGAGGTGGGTTGAAATTGGTGACGCCATATCTGGATTCGTCTTCAAACTAACATGTTTACTAGGAAAGGGAAAACGCTCAAATGTCACTATATAAATGTATACAGTATGTGATGATGTATATAGTACGATACTGACAATGCATTAATGTTTACGAGTCTTCTCCTGTTTTTAGAAGTAATTTTATCTGCACAACTTTAACTACATTATCGTCTTTAAACATAGAATTTTGTGATTGTGAATTTTACATGGCAAGCATCGTTTGAATACAATTATGTACATTTAAGCTTACTTGTCCAGGTATATTTGCATAAAAATAATGGAAGAATTGTTAAATTGTACAAATCTAATTGTTCCCTGGTGATCATTCTACATCAAGCTATGTACAAAAATTTTAAATGTAAAATAATTTATTGTTTTTTGTGTGGTACATGTATTACAGAGAATTTCATGAAATGAAGAACGAAATTCCAGGAAAATATAGTGTATTCCTATATGAGTCAAGGTACCAAACTGCAAGCACAATCAAACTTCAATCCAGTGAAATAGAGAAGAGTTGCTTTAATAATTCAATATTTGGTATAATAGAAATTCACGAATTTTTTTTTTCTTTAATTTTTTCCCCATATCATTAATTGGTTGATTTCTCTTTAAATTTTATAAATTATAAAACGATATTCTCACAATTGCTTCTCTTTGAAAACAAGGAGTTAATGGAACAAACTGTAAGCACAACAATTTTAATATTAAATTTTCAAAATAACATAAATTTATTTTAATAATGATTTTCACTCTATAGGTGGATTTAGCATCATCTTAATTTAAGATATTAATAAGTTGTCGATTTAGAAATTGCCGCCAAAAGTATGTTGCCTAATGCGAAATCGGTTGGTTGTACTAATTTTCAAGCGCTTCAGCTAAAAGTTTCCTATTAAGTTGGGCGGGAATTTTTCATCAATGTATTAACAAAGTAGATTTATTTTCAAGGTTTAAGTTGTTGTTAAGGGCTAACCATAAACTAAAATAGCTGTGAAATTCTGAAATAAAATGGATGAGCACGCACAACACGTGTGATCTTTTGTCAAAGCAATACGTTTTCTTGTCAACTACTGATTGTTAATAATGCAAAATGAAGGCCTCGGTTTTAAAACCTAAATTTTAAGTTTAATATATATCTTTAAGGGCCGGTTGCACCAACAGAAGATAAGAATAACCTAAGGTTAACATGCTGTATAACACTAGGTTAACCCACTTTTGCATTGCACAAGCATGGGCTAAGAATAAAAAAATGGGCAGAAAGGTTAATCTAGCCAGTAGGCTTGTTTTCTATATGGTTAAACATGGGTTTCATAACCCTGGGTTATTTTATCAAGGGTTATTTGGTGAAACACAAACAACCAACCTAGAGGTTAACCTGGAGTTATATTTTAACCTTAGGTTAGTAAACCTTCAATTTTCGCCTTTTTTAGGTGCAACCGGCCCTTGTTCTGTCCTCATATATTTTGAATTATTTTTTAATCCGCTGAACATTATGCAAATTATCCACAAGTATGAAACAATTTATTGGAGATTGTTTCTGTTCTTAAAAATATACAGTATACATGCAAATTTTACAAATGAAATCATTTTAGAAACAGGATCTTGCAGTGACGGGATAAGCCCATTGGAGGTCTCTATATGCAGTCGAAATCTCAGGCCTTTTTCCTACTAACAATTTTATTAAACAAACAGAAAAAATATTGTTTTTAATGAAATTAGCATATCTAAACAACAAGAGAGATAAATCAACACTTGATGTCTGTCTCCGGGAATATGTGTGTTAACTTGCCTAAGAGTAAAAACAGCGTAGAGGATGGAATAGCATGGAGCATGGCATGGTCTCCATTGGGAAACCAATAGTAACGCTTCATTTCAAGGCATGTCATTCTCCATGCTCCACGCTGTTTTTACTCTTATTCGTTGCTGTAGCCGCTGTGCCCTTAGGCAGTTGCCTAAATTGCCTAATTAGTAACCCGCCATTGAACAGGATCAATACTGTATAGGTACGGTACATGTACACCATACATTCAAATACATGTACTTTGAGGTGCAAATTAAATCTCATAGTCTAATTATAATTTGAATACAGTAATCCTATTCCATATTTGCATTGCCGGTATAGGTCAAGTAAGGGTGTTTGAAACAACCCTAAAAGATAACAAAAAAAAATCCATAGTTTTTATTTCTTAGAATGAATGAAATCCACCCCAGTGAGACTTAACCCTTTCGATTCTCTGTACAAGGGCAGACACCTCCACCTCTTTCTGATTATAGACCTGTAGGTCGTTCTTGTTCAGACCTACAAGGTATAAATTAGTAGCCTGAGGCAGGCAGGCTGCTTTTTTTTTTTTTTTCAAGAACCACAGCAACGTTCTGATCGGATGATATTGGGAAAAAAATGTAGATGGAGGGCCCATACACTGGTTTTCTTGTCTGGTGTCATGGCCACTCAGGTGTTTTCCTTTAGGCGTATCTTTCTCCAATTTTCATTCACATCCCGGTGCTACGTCCATGTTGCTTGGTGCGGGAAAAAGTAATGGTGAATTTATCCTCGACCAGGTGTGGGATCACGTGATGTAAAGCAAAAGTTGCAACCCTTTAACGTAATTAAGCTTACCTGGCTACATTGCTTGCAGACCCACTAGCGCCAACTTGCAATACAAATTTGTGTCAGTGTATATGGCGGTTCGAAGGTGCTAATAAAGACATGGTGTAGGGTAGGGCAACCTAGGAAGTGACCAGTGTAGGTCGTCATTAGTCTGTCATTTAGTTATCAACTCTGTATCGCTATCTGGTTATAATTAAACCTACTGAATTTCATTTTCTTGGAAGTGGCAGTAGGTGAGTACGTGGAAATAAAAGTTTAAGGAAATGATTTTGGGTGTAAGTTTTTTGGTTCCCCCTATTTTCCTATATAAAGTATGGGGCATCAGTTTGTTGAGCATGTTACATCATTGACATGGCTTTAACAGGTTAAAATTTTACAAAACTGTACACTGGTACATACTGTTAGTTTTTCTTGCATATCAGCAGTTACATGTACATCAGTCGGTATGAGGATCAATTACTGCATGAAATGCCATAGAAATGTCGATTTTTACTACGCAATATGAGTAGTTATCAAAGCGGTTGATTCTGGAAAGCAAAAAATAAATCGTGAGGCTGTGCGTCAAGGTCATTATTTTAATTCTGTTGCCTGGGATTTGAAGCCACCTAAATTTATAGCGAACTAGACTGTGTCATTATCTAGGCTAATTCAGCTTATTTCCACTGAATATATGTTTTATATAATTTCACGAGGCACGTCACCTTGCAAGATGTTCTTTATAGGGATCATTTTATAATGAAATTAGTGGAATCACAATGCTGAATTATAGGAATCATTCTCATGCGCAATAAGTTGCAATTGTTTAATAAAAACTAAAATTTAAAATGATGAATACGTTTGGATGCAATGGCATTTGTGAACTTTTAATCCGAAAACAAAACTAAATAATCTTGATTAAACTTAATATCAGCTTAGCAAAAATGTTGTCATTTATAGTTTTCATAATTAGTATACACTTTGAGCACTGTACACTTTTGCTGTAATTTTATATCATAAATATTGCATTTTTTCTGTCATTCAGCAGAACTGCAAATTGATTGTACAATACCATATACAAGTTGCATGTATACTTGAATACAGTGAAGATTCCTTTTTTCTGGAAACGTTACAAAGAACTACATCCAACAACCACCTTTAAAAGAATATAATCAAGCAGCATCTTGAGTACATCGATCAGTGCTCATTATTTACTTCACTGAGAACCTGCAAGTAACAAAAGGTGCAAATGTGCACTCCTTTTAGGATACTTGTCTTGTTGAACAACAGCCTTATTTGATAAAGTGGCAAAGATGTAATCTATGCAAACTTGGTGGTGCCTGTAGCCTTTGTGTTAACTTGGGCATAATCCCAAGGTAGATTTTCAAGATAGCAAATTCGTAGAATTTCACTACAAATAAAATTCCAAAGTATTATCGGTTATTGGTAAAAATTTGTTATATTGGGGAAAAATCTTAAAAATATACAAATTTTTATTGCCCTCATTGATATTCCCAAATTTATGGTGGAAATTGTAGTCAATTGCATCATCTTCTTGCAGTTCTGTATAAGAAGTCTAATAACTTAATTTCATCTACGATTAGTGGAAATATTTAATCCGCGTACTTTATGTATGTTTGTAATACAAGATATGAAAAAAAGTAATGTCACAGAGTTTTTGAGTATGTCCTTTTTAAGTATAATTGAGACCATATTTCATGATGTTACACATCATGCCATAGAAACTTTATTTTGTATTTTGAATAAATAAAACAGCTAGTTGCTATATATGAGTTATAACATATTTTTCATATACATGTACGTCCATTCATAATCTTGAATTGATATTCTGTACACGACTGCCTTAAATAATTATTTGTCTGGAAAATATGGTTGAAATTTATCTCGTATATTTGTAACAAAGAACAGATGCTTATACATGTATATAGAGACTGTTTTAAACATTTTTGAACGTACATGTATGATGTATTTTGCATTTGAAAACATATGCTGGTATGCTGCAAACTTAAAAAACGTCCATTGTTTCCCCATACCACCATAACTTTGGACCATGCATTGCATTTATGTTGTCATCACCGGTGAATTACCATTGCTTTTGCCTCGTTTTTGCACATCGCACTGTCTTCCGCATAAAACGTGATGTCAGGCCACTCATGCACATGTTTGCCATTATGCAGAAGTCGTGTCATGGATATAGTTTTTGCTGACATCGCGCCTTTCATTTTAATGGAACATGCACGAGGTTAAGCTTGGAAATGTAGTTTTAAGCAAGTAACAAGAATAAAAAAAACATGTACAATGCTGCCAACTTGTATGTCCTCGCATGCAGCAATTGCAAAAAAAAGCAACATTCATGGGAATCGATCTATTTGACAATGCCTATAAATGAAGGACATGATGGATGATGTGTAGCATGCACCAGAGTTGCTGGACCAGCAAACACGTGTGCTTGAGGACATACTTCCACTCGAGATGAAGGTTAACACTTGCTCGTCCAATAGGAAGAAACATTGTGGTTGTGTGGATTAAAGAAACCCAATGGGTTGACTTGGGTTATTCCTGTACTCTTAAAGAACCTTCCAGCAAGGTTTCTTCCGGATAACATGACATCCTTAGGCCTACTTAGTTAACACTTCACTATTCTGGTTCTTGTTTGAAATTCATGTTTCCTCCAAGTAATAAAAATCTATCGTAACCAGTTACTCTTTCAGTCCTCTTAACAGATCACCTCACTTTTAACAAGTCGTGAAGGCCAGGGGTGTTTGTGACGGCATTTTTTGTTCATTTTCAATGCAAATGGGCTGCAGATATCTCGAAGCAGCCCATCAAAAAAAAAAAAAAAGAATTAATTGTTTGAAGTTCGATCATGGTAGTCTGCTTGGCGTCTCTCTGACCTCAACCGGCCTTGCTGGCAAGGTAATCAAAGTTGGCATCATTAATATCCAAGGCATGTCTCAATGTAAAATCTTGGTTCCTCTCAACACATAAGATTTAAATTTTCCTAGAGTTTGCACAAAAACGAAGAAAAGTTTAAAAAAAATTGTGTTTTTTATGGAATTGAACAAGCTAGCAGTTATACTCTAATTGAATTTCTATGGAAATTTTGTAGCAAATGTTTTTTTGAAGCTTTTAACAGTGCAACCATGAAAATGGATGAGATGCATCATTTTGTCATTCAAAATGTTTGCAAAGGACTTTAGAATTAAAATAGGTTATGGAATATGGTAGTGGTAGAAGAGATGGAATGAAATGCCTAAATTTGCAATCTTGAATTTTATAAATTTTGTCAAACACTTATTATGTATACATTTTGAAATCCATTACTCTGCATAACGTATACGAACTATACTTTCAATCATAAATATGTGGAGCATAAAACTTAAAATAATGTCGATTTTAATTTATAGAAATATGTCAAATTTTAGGTAGGAATAAATTCAAGCGCAAAAATCCATTGTTTACATTATTAGGGAAATAAATATACTCGGGATAATTGAATAGTTGAGGTTATAAAGTTGAATAGAAATTTGAGACAGATGAAGCATTAATCTACATGACAAATTTCACCATGTAACAAATTCATAAATTAAAACTATAGGGAGTGAAATAAGTGAAATTGGTATTGAATTGAAGATTATTATAGTATTTTTCATGGCACAAAATTACCGGTATATTAAATTATTCACATTATAATCGGTGTATTTTATCTTTGGTATAACATATTCCTAATGGATTATTTACGTATTTATTTTAACTATACCCTATTATGAAAACTATAATATTATTTATTTCAAGTTGTTCTCTAATCTTTTCTATTTATCGTCACACAGTCAGCATTATGATGTAATATGGTAGGGGATAAAAACTACCCAATATACACAAATCAATTACATATTAGCTACAAATTATCAAACAATACAAAATTTCACAAATTCCAATGGTAAATCGAGTATAAGCTTTCTGAAAGAAGACAATTAGTTTCTTATATGTTTGTTTTTTGAAATATCGAAATATATTCTAAACTGTCATGATATTTACATTGTATGTTAAATAATTGTATTTTCACATGGAATGACAAGAATTTAATACTACCACCTTATACGTGTATTTCTGCTAAATCTAAACTGAGTGGGGAGGGGGGGAGTTTGTTAATAAATTTAATACGAGAAATTTATTACTTTACTATATACTTGGCCTATACAACTTTTATATTTCGACCTACTTTTCCATAATATTTCCACAAGTTTTATCGATATACAATGACCTGACAGTTAAAATGTTAATGGTATAAATCAACTTCTTAAAAATAAAAATTCACAAATTGATAAATGAAGCTAGGTATAAAGCAAGCCATCTTCTTTTCACGTATTTTAATAGGAAATAAATGATTTATTCAATTCAATTCAGCACCTTTTAACTATGAGCACGCGAATTGCACTATCATCAAAAAAAATTCTGAAGATGAAGTAGATTTTCCATCGTTTATTTTCAGCAATACATTCAGATTAAAAAAAAACACGTTAGTTGGTACATTTTTATTCAAGGTTTTCCGACGAATTCATTATGGTTATTATTATATTAATAGCTGTTTACTTTTGTGCTTGTTAAATGCACAATGCTGAAGTAGCAAGCAGCATCAAAGTTTCATTGTGTGTGTAAATATATGCATGTATATTGAAAAGATAACGTAACGTAGCGCCCCCTGTCTGATCTCTGCCTATATAGGTTCTTTGGAAGGACTGTATTTATTTACTGGGTTTAAACCAGTATACGCGAAAGCCGTTTATTACATGTTGTCCAATCTGAAACAAAGTTTACTTTTTCCAAACAAGCTCAAAGATGATTAATGCTATCTAGGAGTACGTTATTAGCAACCAAACGTGAGTAGTCATGCAATTTTTTTTTTTAATTTTTGGTTTCTTACACTATTCATTTTTAATCAAAAATGGCATTTTTGGGTAATTTTCGAAACACGAACTTTTTGGTAACACGCATATCGGATATGAATTTATGGGGAAACATTTGCATTTAAAGCATTTCTACACTGTCTCAATTAACTAACTAGTTTTGTATCGAATTCACATATTTAACGTGTACATTTGACGAGAGTGTATAAGTGGGTCTGATATACATGTAAGTAACCCATGTTGGTTTTAATATACTGTATTTTAGTACTTATCAATGATGTAATTTTAGTGCAAGTTATTCGGCATATATTTCTTCTTTTATAGCAGTTATAATCATCTTAGAAAAACATTGAGTTTAATATATATTGTCAACTGTTTCCATGGAAACTAACGATGCAGATTTTGTAATAGTTAGTGAGGCTATATACCTGTATATATTAAGGCGATTTAATTAATCTTGGGAAAAATATATTGCTTGAAATTATGATACTTTTCTAGCTAAGAAATTGGTATTACCAATTTAATTTCAACTGCAGAAACAAGCTTTTATGTTCTCTGTAGATTTGGCATAAAAAATAAACATTGAGCAGATATAACTTTTTAAGTTTTGCAAAATTTGCATGTAGGCTTGCTGCAGATTGGTTTTGTTGCATTAACACATATGGCAACAACTGCTTTCATCTATTTAAATGCAAACATTATGAATTATGTACCAGACTTCTCACACCCACGTACCTTTACAAAGAATTGTCCTTTGTTCTTTTATACACTTTTAAATACTGTGTATAAAATAGTGTACATATAGCAGAAATTAATTAGAAATCAAAATATTTTCTAAAGTGATGTCAGCAGCTATGTGTTTTATGCAATTTTCATTTAAAATAAAATTGCGTATCTTGATATGATTATTCCCCCACTAATTGCCTGCAAATTGTAAATATTTGAACAAAGTTAAAATAAATATTTGGATGCATGTGGAAGTGCCACATATGCAAGTAGTTACGCTATATTGTTGTTTTTATGCAATACATTGGTTTGGACATTGTTGATTAATGTCATACACCTGTTACAAACCATGGATAATTACACTTATTTGCTTTATTAATACCACCTTCAGCCTTTAGCGTCGCATTTCCAACATGGACGCTTCCTTTCATTCCAAAAACTGTCCTGGCAGGGTGCCAATCAAGATGGTGATCATGTGGTGGTATGGTGACTTTGTGGCATATGTCATGTTGCACAAGTCGATCCTATTAATTTGCATGTACTCGTCTAGTTCACTTGTTATACCCTGCAATTCCCCCGTAAAGTCGCCATACCACAACATGATCACCATCTTGGTGACACCCTGCTTTAGGCCATAATATTGAAGATCCATATGCCACCATGGACTCATAGGACTACAGAGCACCTGTAGAAAACGTTGATGCAAAATCTACATGTGTATTTGCAACAGAAAAAGCACAAACATATTTGAACAGTTTATTTGGCCTACTTCAGGAGTCAATGGTTTTCATAGCTGAAATAACGCTTAATAGCTGAATGAGTGGACCTTGAAAACCTTGACGGGTTTCTAAGAATAACCCTCATTGAATATAATTTGTAAGGTCAGATTCAAGAAGACTACAACTAATTTCACGTAATTAATGCTCTTTGGAAAACCCGTGATTTTTGTCCTGGGAAATGCTCTTAAAAACTTGTTGTATATGGTTTCTGAAAACCTCCTTTGTTTTGTTTGACAATAGCATGTGGTGAATGGGGGCATCTGCCATTTCAATATAAGTAATTCAATTGCATCTATTTACCACAGGCGTAGGTTAACGTCCTTATTGTTTTCTGACGGGTGCTTTAATTATATAAGGAGTACTGCTCTGTATATTCCTAGCTAACACTGCCCTAATTTTTACCACTCTATATCGTAAATTTTTTTTTTACCTGAGTGAAATGGATTGGCTAAGTTGACCTGAAACAAGAGTAAGACAGCATTTCCATTCATTTTTTGTTTGTTTGTTTGGGGGGGGACACAACTCTGAGGAACAACACCGTTCATTGAATACAACATGCATCCACTTGACTAAATATTCGTGTTATGCTCAATGGACCATATTTGCATCAATTTATATGCATTGTGCACTAAAGGCCACATAAGCTTCAGGTGGAATATTTATTGAAAGAATTAATTTTGGAATTGATCACGTTTGGTAAAAGGTAAGAAGTCCTTTGCAAGATTTTTTAGAATCTATATATGAGGAAAATGCATCTGTTTCCATTTATTGAAATAAGAATTTGAACTGAATTAGCATTAGCATGATAGTTTAAATCAAAAAAAAATTATTCTGTATATTCCATGTTTATTGAATCTATTACATCCACAATTCTGATGTGACTGATGAACATGGTTAGGATGTGATTTAAAGATTTGCAAGTTTCATAAATTAATTTAAAATTGTGGGGAGATTTGGGGCTTTGGGTCCCACCGAACCCATAAGTCATGGATTAATTACCACGTGGTTCATCGACTGAAACGAACTGAACCGAAACCAACTCGACTTTTTTTTTTTTTTTTGCAGAAACAAGTTAACATTTTAAAAAAAGTTAGTGAAATATATATAATGTAAAGCATTTGCAATTCTTAATATTTCGATCATTTACATAATAACTATATATTGCAAAGTGTTTTTTAGTTGAAATTGTATAACTGTGAACTTCCAAAACAGTTTTTACGCTGTTCAAACATTTTGTCTAGTAGTTTTAAAAACTGATACATGAACTTTAGACAGCCCCTTAAACAATAAAAGTCGAATTGTCGCAATCATTATAGTAAAAATCTTTATTTTCAAACTAAATAGACACTCCTTACATGATTCGTTATTTATATAATTCTATACAAAATTCTTAATGTCATTTTGTTCTTTAGAACTTTATAATCATGTTGCTTCATGTTGATAACTGCTTTCTAATTTTTTTAATTTGTCATATTGACATCTTTATATCATTGTGATGTATTATAAGTACCAATTTTCCAAAACTTATCGGATCTTGCTTATACATGTACACAAATGTATTTGTTTTATGTATGATGTTATTTAAAGTTATCAACATGTAGATCATTCACGAATTTTTTTTATTTTTTTATTTTTTTTTTGACAAAAGCTGGTTTTTGGTACTTCAAATTTTTAACGATGTGTATATTATTATTGTGAGGTGATTATAAGTTATTTTATTATTTTTTATAAACTGGACTTCACCTATATTTTTTTTTCTGTTAGAAGTTGTTCCAGTACTACATTTATTATGTGAACGAAACTTAACAGTTATCAATAGGAACGAATTAATCGTTTATGTGCCTTCAAGTGGATTAAAGTATATTAGTGTAGTGAAAAAAAACGGGAAATAAGCATTTGTGTGGGTGTAGCTAAATTACCAGGGCATATACATGTATAGCGTATCCCAAAGTGTTTAAATATGCTTTTCACCACGAAATAAGCCTTCGGAACTAATAAGCTTGCAATTAGCAGGAAGCCATTTGAGAACATAAAATTTGGAAAGACACCAAAACTTCTTTGGCTATAAGAAACACTTTATCATGCCTTTATGTAATTTTTTTGAATGATAGCGAGGCCACATCGAATAGTCGTATTCATGCGTCAAAGTTCATCACGAAATTGTAGTAATTATATGAACAGAGAGTAAGTAGTATTTCCTTCACTTTATTGCTGCCATTCACAATGGAATGTTACAGTATATAGCTTTCATTGAAATTTGAGGTAATAATGCTATGTTCAATTTTACTGTAGCATGCATATAGTTTTGCAATTTCTGTTAGCATATTTGTGTTACAATTTTGAAGGACGTATTAATAGATTGACCCAAGTGCAATCACAGCCTATAATACATGTATTAGAAACAGGAATACAGCCTAAAATTCACTTTGATTTTTACAGACTTTTGAGGAATATAGCTGCAGGACCAACGGACTGGATTTTAAATTTGCCCTGCCCTCGAGATGGTGGTCAACAAGTGCATGGTCACAGTGTTTCTTGTGGTAATTTACGTTTCCATTTCGGCGCAATTACCTCATGGACATAGAAGAAGCCTCTTTAGACGACCCATAAGACAAACAGCCGCAGGTAAGCTGCTTTTATTATGGCGGTACAATACTTCTACCTTTATCTACCTGTTACCTTCCCCTTACATACTGACGTGTGCATAATTTGTTACACTTGTGGGTCTCGATTTCTTAGTGAATGTGCATCCCAAATTGTGAGAAAATACATAAACGTGTATCAAAAGCTTTAAAATAAGAAATGTGCATGTTAATTAAAGCATCACATGAATTTTAAATAATTTCAAACAAGACCATATGTTATTATCACATTAATTATGGATTTTAACTTCAAAAGGCATCATGTTTGGCAATGTTTATAAGTTTGTACAAACCATGTGAAAATAAGTATTACAAAACCTACAGTTAAACCTGCTAAAGGTGACCATCCAAAAAGTGGCCCTGTTAAAGTATCGTATACAGGTGGTCACTGATCAGAGAATTTTTATGTGGGAAAATATACATAAAATGTACATCAAATGAATTTTTGAAAAGTGGTCACTATGCAGAGGTTATCATTATACATAAGTGGTTACTTTACCAGGTTTTTTTGTATACATGTACAATGTATATTTTTAAACTGTTTGTAGATTATGTGAACGGCACACTTTTTCTAAAATAACATATTCTTCTCACATTGTTACTTTTGTTTTTAATTAGTTCCATACAGTAATTTCATCGTGTTTCTATTGCCTTAATATTATTATTTAATTTCTTATTCCATTCTTGACTTAGATATTATAAATTTCTTTTTAAAAACTATATAATTATTATTTTTTTCTTGAAATGTCGTTTGCAATGTTTTTTTTTTTGTCATATATACCTGATGTAAAATGTTAAAGTGTAATCTATTATAAACTAGGCTTCGGTGACATCAAAGAGAAAATTAAAACAACAGTATAACAAATAGTATTTGGATATAATTTTCCATAGTTTTGCTTCCTATACCCATTGATGGCAATTGCATCTATAATGGCTTTACTGCAATTCCTATCACGGGGAAGGCTTTTATATATTCGTGTATTTAGTCCACTACCATGTGGATTTTCATGACCAATTCAATACGATGGTTTGAATTATTCATTTTCTTTGTAGGATGTCCATCTGGAACTATTTTAGAGGCTACAGGAATGCGTGTATTTCTGACAATTTCTTCACTGGCTTCATCAGGAGGTGGAGAAGTCATTCAAAGA
Source organism: Xestoiulus laeticollis (assembly GCA_034698905.1). Taxonomy (NCBI): domain Eukaryota; kingdom Metazoa; phylum Arthropoda; class Diplopoda; order Julida; family Julidae; genus Xestoiulus; species Xestoiulus laeticollis. Next base: position 14,678 of record JAQGCC010003111.1, read on the forward strand.
CAGTTTGAGTTGAATTGGTATAATGATGTTGCACAAAGTGGGGATTGGGTGAGTAGTCGTATAGTATTTCAATCTAATTTTGAAAATATGCAATTTTATTGACTGTAAACATGGGATATATGTTGACTTTTCACACAACTGTATAAGAGGCCGTCCATAAATGACGTCACTCACTAGGGGGTGTTACACATTTGTGATGATGCGTGACGAGGGGTAGAGGGGTTAAAAAATGTGACGACACGTCAAAAAATCAAAATGTGCTACTTTAAATAACATGTTTGGTCAAAATATTTTTGCAAATTTCAGTTTTACATTGCCTCTTTTTTAATACATATTTTGTCCTGCAATATCAGAGTGCAGTGTCACATTATACATACACATTACAAGGACAAACAGTTTTCTAGGGGGGGAGTTCAAAGCTTAATGTTGTGGCGTCATATTTGAGGGGGTCTTACTTTTTGTGACTAAGTGTGACATAAGGGAGGAAGGGGGTTCAAAAATCTGCCAAAATCGCGTGACGTCATTTATGGACAGCCCCAAACCTTATTTTGTCGTTTATGCTGCTAAGTTTTTCTGATTGTACATGGCAACTAAGGGTACTTCGATAAGTATTGTTTACAGATCAGGAAAGAGCAAATGCGAGAAACAACGAAAATGTAAAGGAGACACATCACTTATCTAAACATTACAATTTTATGCCAATTTTATTTTACAGTTGAATTTTGCATTAATGGTTGGTAAAATAAACTCTGCCTAAATTACAGGCATTTATGTATTTCCGGCATACAGTATCTATAGGCTGATATGCAAAAGAGCCTTAAAAGGTTCTTGTTTAAATTGAATTGTTTATTTTCAATTGCAAATTGCTTTTCCATGTTTTTTTGAAGAAAACTTGAAGAAATGGGAAGTGAAATTGAACAACTTAGATAACATACCATTACACTTGTTGAGTCACTCCACTAGTTTGCAAATTAATTCTCTCCATTGATGGAGAGAATTAATTTCCCCATCAGGACTTGGATGGTGTTATTTTATTGTGTCATTTAACAAATGTTTTGAACACTTGCTATAGCGTATTTTTATACGTTATTATACTTGCTTCCGACTGCCGCATTTGATTGACGTGTCATATGTGTTAAGCACCCATAACAGTTTTTATTGGGAGTAATGACTTTGGGGACAGGTTTGTTATAAAAACGCAAATAAAAACACTGGTTTCACATACACATTTATTCATTAATATTTTGTTGGAACCAATTTACATTTTCAATACTAGGACTTCTACAAGTTTTATGGTAGTCTCTAGCTTATGGACTTAATCCTCAAGAACAAGTTGCCGTCCATAAATGGCGTCACACACTAGGGAAATCGCACATTTGTGACTATGTGTGACAAGGGACATCAAAATGCGCTACTTTAAATAACAAGTATACACTGTTCAGCTAGACTATACATACAGATTACAATGTAAATAGCCAGTTTTCTAGGGGGGGGGGGTTTCAT
>JAQGCC010003112.1:0-16234 GCA_034698905.1 Xestoiulus laeticollis
CAAAAGGGAAAAACAACAGCTCGAATTTCGGCCCCATCTTAACCATTGTGGATCATAGTGAGGATCGCCCCCTTAAACACATTCTTAAATTTTTGTTGCATAATTCTTACTTTGTGTTTACAGGTGCGAGTTGTTCGATACTCATCTTCATGCTGCTTTGGAACAAACTGATAAATTAGGGATTTCCAATATCTGATAGTTTTACTTCTTGTCACTTGAGTATTAAATATTTATGTACCTTATTTGATCATCTCTATTTCACTAATATGGGACTATGTTGTATTATTGGCATCATATCAGACCAAAACTGATTAAGTTTAAGCTTATTTGGGAAATTCTGTTAATGTGTAACAAAATTCTGTGTATTACAAATAAAATGAGATTAAAGTTAGTTTTCAGAAAATTAGTAGGTATGCATTGCAAAGCCATGTAAAAAAATAGTAAAGTGGATGTAGTTAGTAGATAGGGCAATAGATTACCAAAAAATTTTGTGAAAATAAATTTTGCAGCAAATATGTTGCTTATTTATATCCAAAAACAAATAAAATAAATATTAAAATGCAGCTTAAAATAGGCAAAAGTCATAACATATTCAACGTGAAACCAGTCCTATTTAAAAATTATTGAAGTATTTTCTGCCCGTGGTAATACATTTCCACACACCCAAATATTTCGTAATTAATGTATATGCAAAATTTAGAATAGTTTTGGTTAGTTTTGGTCAAGTTAGATAAGGTTTTTGGTTAACATAGTTGTGCCAAATTTTCCTTTGTGCAATTATCCTAGATTCCTTTCAGCCATTCTAAATACTGCAGTATTAAATTACATTTTAGACCAGGTTAGCTATCAGCTTTTTTCATTATTTTCAAAATTAATTTAATTTAAGTCAGGGACGACCGAAACAGTGGTCTAGCTGGTAAAAAATTTCATAGAAAGCTATAGAGAAAATTGTATTAGTACAGGGTTGGCTTAGTGGTTATGCTCAGCTCCTTGATTTCGGGAGACCCGGGTTCAAACCCCGTCGGCTATCCTGGTTGTGATTTTTCGTGGTTTCCCACAACCTCCATTAATCGCCCATATAGGCACATCAAGGCGAATGCCGGGATAGTTCCCCAAAAATCGGCTACGACCGTATACTCTTAATTCCCGTTCAAAATTCTGGCACTTTGCCCCCTGCCACATGGCATATTACATGCTGATTGCAAGGTAAGAAATTGAATTGAATTGAATTTATTGCTTTTTTTTTTTGACTTTTTATTTATTTGTATTGGCTGTATACATGTAAATTAAAACAGTTGAAACCAATAAAAAGCAATAGTTTTTCTATGATCCTATTGTCAACAATAGAAACCAATGGACGTGCTTTGTGGATTGCCCTTTAAAATGAATTTCGAGACACCCTGTAGTACCAATATGAACGTACTTTGTATAAAGCGCTTTAACTAAATCAACGTGTTCTCCCAGATCGAGGCAAAGCAAAAATTGCAATAAATGCAAATGGTAATGGTGCAGCCATCATGGCGGACGTCGTGCGGGTTTCATAATGCCTTAATTTCGCATTCTGCGATGATTTTAGCCTTATGTCAGGCAAACTCCATCGTCAGAATCATGAGGATACACACGTGGATGAAAAACTTGATCACAGTGAGTGCATATCATATTGATTACGACTAGCAATGGCATATTTAAGATCAATTCCGTGCAACAGGATGGTAGCCTTGCTCTATAGATTAGTAAATAAAAGAATGAGACGTAGACGTCGATGACACATTTTGCTATTGAAACGCAATTTCTATAATCCCCTCTTGCCATATAATAAAGTGACACGATCGTTTTATGAAACACCGACCTGTGTTTAGTAACGCTTCAACAATTTCCGCGTCCTACGTGCCCGTGTTTTTTTAAAAAAGACCCAATCGCCAGTTGGCATATTCCATCGATTACTAATGCAAAAAATGAACGAGTGAATAACTTCGCTGCGGTCTGTTTAATTATTGATGAGTTTGTTTTATGTCATTTCTACCACGTACAGCTTGGCGTTGCAGGGCTTGCATCCAGGCAAGAAATGCTTTTTTTTACCACCCTGCATATGTGCGTTACATTGTAAAATAAGCCTATAGAGTGCAACAGTAAGGTTCACGATTCATTGAATTATACATAGCCAGCTGGACACGTCTTTGTAATCATTGCAGCATTTGTTTTATTATGAAATGCTGTTGTGAGGTTGAACATATGTAGAATGCTGGCTGATCGAGCAACGCATATTGCCAGTCGGTGCTGCAGCCCTGTTATCTTGCAGACTTGCACACCCAAGGCCGTTCAATTATTCTGACCTTCTCTGGATTTTACTGGCTATGGCTCTACGTTAGCTCTTGGCAGGGATTAACAGTACTTTCTAGCAATTGAAATGCTTCCGCAAGTATCGATACATTACCGTTTAATTTTTAGACCAATTTTCACTTAAAAATATAATTGACCTATATAAGCTAGCAGCAAAATTGGCATATTGCCGAAAATACCTGTTATCGTAGTTGGTTTGTTCGTGACATAACTTTTGTATGGTCAAAAATGCTCTCTATTGCGATCCGAGCACATTGTATCGTTTCGGAAGATAGGCTGTGACATCACGGAATATATTACATGACATTAACATGTGTCATTGCATTGTAAACGTGCTAGCAAGCATTTGAAATAGCACACTCGGTGTATGCGGTGCTTTTTATATTAAACGTGGCAGCAACAAGCTGCGGGCGTTTAATATTTGTTGCACGTACGGCACTGCAGGGTAAATATTTTGAAGCTCGAGAGTGTCGTAATCTAGCGTAATCAGTTTAAATTACTGCAATTTTTTGAGTAAATACCGCATTTCGAAGGTGGTTGCGATACTCGATCGAAAATATAGGTCAGTAGATATTTTCGAGTAAAATTATATTCCCTGAATTTTGTTTGTTATCCAAATTATGTAAATATACTACGTCAAACCTAATGTACATTGTGCAAATCAATAATGTAAAACAACACCTTTAGGTTCAGGCAAAACATTGTCACTAGCAAGTAGGCCTACTATTAACGGCAAAATTTGAGCAACATTTTTTTAATTACAATTTACTGAGCCGTTATAATTTAACTCGATTATGGTAGTGGATTATGAATGCGGGTTGAATTCTTTTAAAACAATGCCTTTGTAAAGGGATGATTTTACTTAATCATATTTCAAACCTTCCATTTATAAATAAAAATTAATGTACATGTAATACCAATAGCCTACACACTCACAAATGAATACACATGTAGGTGAATTCATACAATCATTGACAATCCTTCTTGTGGCTTCTTGTTGCAAAATAAAAATCCTTAAAATAGCAAATGTGTGCGTTGTTTTTGTTAACTATTCATTCGATTCATACGATTAGTTGTGCTATAAGCCTAATAAGGATATTGAGATAAATGTACCCAAATCATTTTGTTACCTGTATTGACTTCTGCAAAACCATAACCTTTCGATCTCCATGTGACGATCCATCTGTTTCTCAAAGCCGATACGAAATAACTCCATGATTTACTTCTTCATCCGTGTTTTGACAGTGCTTGTTGCTTATTTGAGTGATTAAGATGACCACAAAGAGCTTCATTTGAGGAAAAAAGTGGAAGTTGCATCATGTTGCCTAGTATGAGGCGTATGTTTAATTAATTTAGTGAGATGCCGAGATCTTAAACATTGCATTTCAATTAAAGAAAGTGATACAATGTACTTATTCATGCTAGTTTCATAGGATCTTAACTTCTTTCATTTTTTCACCCCGAGAACATGACAAGAATTCTTAACGAAGTAATGCTCGAATCTTTTCATTTTAATTTTTGGCTTTCCACGCTGATCAAAGTGTTTCATACAAATTTTTAACACTTTTTTACCAATATTTCAGCATACATTTAAAAAAAATGGAGTTTGTGAGCCATGAGCACCAAATAGGCCTACTTTTTATTTTGTTCGCATTGGACTGCATAATTAGTGCATTAAAGTTAACCATTAAGGTTTCCTTAGGCTTTCATTTCATGCACAAGACCAACTCAACATGGCTAGCCACTCGGTAACTAAAAAGCTTATACGCCATGTTTCCAATGACCAGTTAGCCTTTTAGGAATTTATCCTTGGATTTAATCCATAGGCTAATCTTTTGACAAAACAGTTGATCACAGCTGAAACAGCTTGTAGCTAACAAAAGCACTGATGCTATAAAATATATATTTTTTTAAAATGTCAGTCCTGCCATATCTTTTTGTAAGTTAAAAAATGGAAAGCATTACTTTTCTTTCAAGATTCATTAGAAGAATGTAAAAAAAGCTGCAATTTTACTGGCTCCATCCATAAACGTGTTAGCTTGGAATCGCAAAATTTCAACTATGCGATTCCCTACATTAATAAGCTCATAAACAGTGCTGTTTCTCTAGAATAATTCCCAAGGTGAGGATAATAATTCAAAGGTTACTGAAAACAAAGCCAGTGTTAAACTGTCCTTTTCAATATGTGCAATCTTATCAGTGTTACAAGAATTTACTATCTTGCAGAGCATGATAATTGTGTTGTGAAACGGTCTCCCTTTTAAGCTTAAATATAGTGCCCGAACAAAAGTGCCTTATCACTTTTGCCAAAGTTTTCTAATTTAATCCTGCTAATGAGATAATGAACAACAAGCTTAGCTATCTGTATTCCAGAATAGCTCATCAACTTATATATATTATAAAGAATGTCTTACGTGACTTGTAAGATATATTAAAGTTTGGTATCAGACAAAGTTAGTTTCAGATAAGTCATCTTTACTTAAAGAAATCAATTGAAAGCCAGGTATTTGCCATATAATAAGTATATCGCTGAAAATAAAGAAACCCGAGTCTACTTCTCGGAACTGTTCGCTCAGCGGCCAAATGCAGTTTACTTCACCTACAGATCAATACCTTTCCTATTGATTTTCTTTTTTAAATTCCCTCATCCCATTAATACCAAGTTTAACCTAATTTTTTCCCCTCAATTGTTTCCAGGTGTAAAGACTGTGTCATTGCAAAAAGAAGAGTCTGGACAAGAACAATCTCCAGGCTGGGAGGGTAATATGGCTCTTCCCCCCTCTGGGGACGAAGAATCCGGGTGAGCCGAACATGTAATCATTATAGTGTCGCATTTGCAGTGCAGCCACACACATGCTTTTGAAACTTGCTTTAATCACCTGCTTGCTGCTTTATGTAGTTGTAATTTCTGTAGTGGCAATGGCGTCTGAAATGTAAGCATAAGTGGTTCTTGGCTTATATTTACATGGTGTGCGGCACTCATTGCCATGACAAATTGAATAAACACTGAGGAGTTGTTCATGGGAAACGTATCGCTCGGACTGGCATCGAAACTTACTTGCACGCTCCCCGCAATCCATGAAAAGCATGTTCTGGGTAAATATGAAGCATGGGGAGCCTGCGGTTATTTTTGTATTGCATATATACAGAGAGCAAAGTTTGTAAAACTGTGTAAAAGTGTTTGGCTGATGTTTAGGCAGAGTGAAAATGTGCTTTCAATATTAGCTTGCAGTATTAAGTGGTGTCATGAGCTATATTTGGATTCAAATTATAGATGTGTTAATGAACTTTCGTTGCAGCTCAAATAAGAAAATCCATAAGAGGATGGTGCATAATGCTGTCGAAAGGCGGCGTAAAGTCAAGATTACTAATCATATTCATATATTGGCCAAACTTTTACCGAATAAAGATGGCAAACGATGGGTATGCTAATTTTTTTTACAGAAATTTGTATGATTAGATATAGTACTAGCCTACTCTTTAATATGTCAATTCTTAGATATGTTGGGATTATTTCGTTCTTATAAGGATTAAACTGGCACTGAGACATGTATATTTCTTTAGAGTAAAAATGAAACTCTGGAAAAAGCTGTGGAGTATATTCACGAAATTAAAAATGCCCACGATAAGATGATGATGGGCAAATTGGATGAAGTACATGGTAAATATAAAACATTTCTCGTGCCATTTTGAAATTATTTTCAATAAGTGCATTGATTAAGCCTAGTTTGATGCTTTGTTATTAGCTGCCGAATTGACACGCATGAAGCGTCGAATTGCGGAGCTGGAACGACAGAACTCGACATATGCCAAATTATTGGAAATAGCTGGAATACCACCGAAAGGCGATGCAGCATCGTGGGACCCTAGCAGCTTGGGGCAGAAAATAAATCCGGAAACAATTGCATTGGAATTAAACAAAGAAATTGTGGTTTTAGATGATGACGACAAATGCGACACAGTTGATGCCAAGGTTCCAAATTCAAAGGGCAGAAATATTAACGGGAAAGTAGGAAATAAGGCTTCAAGAACTGAAAGCTCGTCTAAAGAGACTACATCGGCTATAAATTCAACATCTCCTGCTAGTGAACCGAACAAGCAGAGTAGCGAGAACAGTCCTCTGAATCCTTCGGTGGGTTTCTCATATGGGCAACCCGTTAATCAGAAAAACGGAGCGATACCCTTGACTCCCCCAAGTTCGGGTGCTGAGCAACTTTCTGCAAATGCGCGTCAGGATGTAACCAGTAATACTAAATCAACTGCTCAGCAGGGGGTGGAAAGTTCTAACGGAGTAAAGTCGAACGATATTGCATCGGCATCCAGGTTGGTTCACACCACCCAATCTGTAAATACGTCAACAGCTTTAACAAAGTCAACGGAATGTTCAACGGCTGCGCAAGCAAGTCAGGAATCCGTATTAACCAATTCCGGTGCGAATGGCAGTGTGACTGCAGTGACCCGATCGTTATCTGGTGCACCCATAATGTCTACTAACCAGATCTCGTCCGGCATGCAGCACCAAACAGTAATTCCCCAGATGCCAGTGCTGAACATCGGCGGAACAATGAACTTAATGCAAGGTCCGATGCATCAGCTAATTACAATTAACGACCAAGGAATGCCAATGCTGCAGATGGTGACCGGACCGCCACAAATGGGCAGCGGTCAGGTTATTGTGAACGGAACATCAACGCAGAATGTGCTGGTCATGGGAAATGCAGCTGCTTCGGCACCGAATGCCATTAACTCCAACATGAATTCGGTTGGAATGAATACGCAAACGTTTCACGTTTCTGGCCACCCTGCTGTTCCTTCCAATGGCATGCAACTGGATTGCCAGTCGGGGCAGCCGCAAAATTTTGTACAAACTGATGCGGGTCTGTTTCATCAAGCTGTATGTGGAACCCAGTTAATGGGACAGACCCAATGCTTGCCGAATTTGGCGGGAACAATACAACAATTGCAACCGACGAATTCCGCTAATCCGCAGCTGCAGCTAATGAACACTCAGATGAATCCTCAAATGATTTCTGCTCAAAACGGAGGCATGGTATTGGGCACCACCATGCAAGGGCCGCAACAACAGCAGCACAATCATAATAATGCTTTGTTGGCAGTAAATTCGACAAGCAACAGTTCCAATCTGCCTTCTGCCTTAATGCTGCCAAATGGCCAGATTATCCCGGTTGTCCGTGAACCTTCCCTCATGTACCCAAATTCGGCCTCGCTCGGGGGCAACTTGCTCATGAGTGCGGCTCCATCGAATGTTCCACGCACAGTATTTTCTTCGAGTCAGTCATGCCAAACTCAAACTAGCGTATCAACCACCTTGGCTACACTGGCCAGTAGGCCCTTGACCGCTTCTCGTGAATTACCAGGTTCCAGTTGCTTGGCTCCTGTCGGGAACTCGTCTAAGTCGCAACAAATAACGCCGCCGGCAGATGGACAGGTACATAATTTGATGGGCCAAGCATCAGTAGGACATTCGGTTATGACCAGCAAATCTCTTGCAACGGATATGGTTTTGCCATCGAGGACGAGTAGCAATGGTAACTTCTTTGAGCGCTCTTTGTCGGGGTCCTTATTGACATCTGTTCCAACCCCTGAGATGGCTGTTGTGCAAGGAAAAGTACTGGATAATGGAAGCGGCAACTGCCGAGCAAAGATACCAGCATCGAGCGGTGCAAAGCCAACACAAAATACCTCAAAGAAGTCGAAAGTGACCACCAAACGAACTCAGCGGACTATAAAACCTAAACCCGTGCAAGCAACTCCTTCGACTTCCCCGTCGCCATCGCTCTCAACAACGCAAAGCACTTCTACGACGTTTGCGGGAGTGCCTTTGCTTGCGGCACAATGTAAAGATAATTTTCCGACGACGACAACGGCAGCATCGACAACAGCTACAACAACCGCTTCTTCGACCACGACTACATCCGTTAACTTCTCTACCCATTTTTCTGCCACATCCAATTTTCCTTGCAATGGCAAGCCTAATGCTTGCTCTGCAGACTATTCGTCGAGCACTTCGTCACCAGATACGGCAACATCTACGACGACAAAGTCATCATCCAAAAAGCAAGCAAATTCTCGGCCATCAAACATCATAAACGATATCTTGGCTCAAGCCACGGAATCCATATTTTCAAATTCCATTTCGGATATATCGTCTTCACCCAATCCACACTATTTCGGAAACAGCGGTAGCAACAGCAATAGCAGTCATGTCATTTTCATGCAGGACATTGCCAATGAGGCCGAATCGGGCGGGAAAAAAGACCATGTTCAACCCAGCTTCACAGCTGCGCTAATTATGGATGGATCCAAAAGCATAGACGTGATGACAAATGACGGTGGCCTGGACGGCGAAGGTGAAATGATGGACGTCTCCGAAAACATGCAAATCGACAAGAGCCACCAACACGCAGCTGACATACTTAGCGATTTGGTTGGAGAAGTCTACAAGACCACCAACAAGGACTCGTCCACCGCATCCAGTTTGGTATCTGTCACTGCTAACAACGCTCCCACCGCTCGCTCAACTTTCAATCCCGAGTTCTGTCTTGGAAACACCACGTCGGCCACATCAAAAGAGAACGTTTGCATCGCTGCCGGTACCGGTGCAAATTCTTCGAGGTCTACGCCGGCTTCCACCGAAATGGGGCTGAGCATTTCGGCTGCTGCTTCAAATTCTGTCCACCAAAACCAAAATTGCGGTTGTGGAACTGCAGGAAAGGAGAAACGAGGCTGTAGCGATGAATTGCCCAATTCGAAGCGTTCCCGGGCAAGCTGCTTAACTTTGGAATGTCCACCTGTTCAAGGAGAACGAGCTCTTAACGATATAGGCCCCGTTTCCAAAGCGGGTCCGGAAGAAATGCCATCTTCGATTCCCTCTTTGCCTACAGATTCGTCTAGTTCCACAGCCGCTAGCAACAGCGTTAACTTCGTATCTATTTCACAGTTAGCTAGCAGTGCCTCAAACATCGCTACAACAACGGCCTCTTCTTTGGGCAATTTAACAAATTCTGTGCTATCTAACATTGCGCCGTTCTCCATTGACACTGGAATTTCTAACGAAAATTCCCCGCTGTGCAGCATCTCGCCTTTACTAAGTAGTCCGAACAAAAGCAGCGACTTGGCCTTCACTCTTAGTTCGGCCATCTCGGACTTGCCTCGCTCGGACGAGTCGTCGTTTTTGAGTAAAAATCCCAGCGGCGGAGGCAACTATGCCTGCATCACTTCGGACGGGAACAATCTCGCGTCGACGAATTCCCCGTTCACCAATGTGCCGCACAGTTTCAGTTCGGCCACGTCGTTGTCCTTGTCTTCGGCACCCACGTTCTGCGTGCCAGATTTGGGCAACAACTCGACTGCCATGAGCTACACCCAATCGAGTTTCGGAGGGATGCCATATTCTGGGCCCGTGGCAATGCAAAAAACGAATTTCAGCGGAATCTCAACCATGCAGCACTCCGTGCCGTCACCTACATCAGCAAACACGACACCGGGGTCGTTTTTGGATAAAAACCACAAACTTCACCAATTGCACTACAACAGCAGGCAAGGCGAGATGCGGCCTCAGGGACACGGCCTGCCACATTCTTCGACCCATAATCACCAGTCTCAAGTCTCGTCGCGTCATCTACCAAATGCAGCAGACGTTGGTGCCGATCGCCGTGACGTACCATCTGGCAACAATCTTCACTTTCCTACCTCGCATCTCTCCCTTCAGATTACTCCTTTTTCGCAAGCTTATTCGATGCCACTTTCACACCACTCGTCGCTTCAGTCACCGCGGCCTCCTGTTCCTAACGTGAATATATCGCATAATGACGGAAGCAAGTCAAAATCCAATTCACAGCGCCGACCCAGTATTAACAACCTGGATGTGGGACAGCAAAACGGCATAATGTCACCACTCGGGATGAGCCATGCACAAATGCAGCGCCCACATCAGATCCGACCCATTCTCGACTCCATGATTTCGGGATTGGGACCACCTCAGCTTCGCCAGCCTCATAATTACCAGCCGCAGAGGATGCATTCCCTGAATAGACAATCGCCACAAGGTGGGGCTCCGGCTCTTTCACCCAAAATGCAGGAGGTCCACGGGCATTCTCCAATCGGCAGCAGAGGTCCGGCAACGTCAAACCGAAACAGTGGCAACGCCTCTCCAAAGCCTAATTTGCCCGTTTCCAGAAACCATCCCGTACCATCTCCTGGCAGGAATCCACTACCGACCACCCCCGTGTCCTCTCCAGCCGCATTTGTACCCAGGCGCTCTCCCAACGTCTCGGCCGGCGAAAGTCCAATGATAACGAGCTATGCTGCCGAAAATGCCGCTTTGCAAAATCCGGCTCGGGATCTGAATTTTCATCCCGGCCAGAAACAGCTCACTCATCTGCCCGTCATTACTTCGATGAACACCACCACGCGAGCCGTCATTTCCTATTCTGCCGAGAGCCTCATTCAGACTCAGCCCAACAATCGACCGAACTGCGCACGGGAGGGCCACGGGAACGGGCGACAGGCGGTTTTAGGCCCCAACGGACACGGCGGGAACAATGCCGTGCCTTGCTCTACATCTAACGTATTGCAGTTCGGGCAAGGCCCGGGAAACAGACCTTCTGGAGAGGAGCTGCATCAGGCCGGATTTTCTTACTTTTCACCATTTCAACAACATCCCACCACCGAGCAGATGACCTCCCATCATATGCCCATCCCACATTCTCATTCTGGAAACACCCTTAAACACGCACCGGTCCAAAACCACATTGGCATGAACAAGACCTGCGTGATGCGGGGAACTCCGGAAACCTCCCAGGCTATCCAGTCACAGCCGAATTTCTCGTTCAGCCTCTTGCAGCACAGCCAGGCAAGCACGGACGTGCACCACCAACAGCAGCAGCAGCTCCATCAACCGCATCAGCAGCAGGGAGCAGCCCAAGAGGTCAACTCGAACGTAATGAGGCACAACAACGGCTACCTGTCCATGGGCAACTACAGCGGACAGGTCCCGAATCCAGGGAGCATGCCCATGACCAGCCTGCAAGGGTCTACACACAAAGACACGCAGGGATCCAAACCCCACATGGCCTTTTCTTGCATGCCACCATTCCCACATAATCAAACCTCCACCGGTCAAGCTCCTAACGTTCGTCAGGCAACAAATAATTCGTTCCTGCCCCAGAACAGCATCAACGGAATGAACTTTCCGGAGATGTACGCCGCGCAAAACAACTTGCGTAACGAGAGTATCAACACATCAGGGCCGCCTGTAGGTGGGGGAAATGTCACAGGCACGCAAGTTGCAGAAAAGGCTGGCAATACACCGTACAAATCCAGGAACGCGAGCACCAGCAAGCAAGACGGTGCAGCGACAACCAAATCTAGCAAATCGAAGCAGCAGTCCAAGAAGAAGCACCACCAATATAGCGTCGAGGAGGTGAACTTGTCAAATTCCATCTTCGAAACCGGCCGCAGCATGACCCCGTACTTCACCATTCCCAATCTTTCGCCTCCTCGCAACGAAGTCCCAACCTACATCCCAAACCCCAACCCTATATTCAATGCCTCCCAGCGTGCACTGGCTCCCAATGCATCGCAACAGCCGAAGGCGGCCGATTTAGGCACAACTTACAGTCCGTTGTTTCCTCCGAGAACTCAGAGCGGACTTAACCTCAACTTCCAAGCTCCGGGTTTCGGCGGGTTCGGCAACGGCAGCATGCCCAACCAGATGCCGTCTCACGGAGGAGGGGTGAACGTCGGCAGTCACGTGCCCAACTTCAACCTCAGTAACATTTTCCCCGACATCAATAATTCTAACGAAGGCATCAGCATATCCCCCATCAAGTTTCATCACGGTAACCATATCCTTCCCCCGCCCCAGCCTGGCATGGAGCATAATCTCCAACATCACCATCAGTCAGGCACACTATATCACAAGCGAGCACATCCCTCTCCTGTGATTCACAATGGGATGACCATCAACTCGCTCCTAGGCCACAACCCTCACACATTTGACGGACGACCACAAGTGCCGATGGGTATCAACAACTCGATGACCGCCCCGTTTCATGGCCACAGTCACACGCCTTCATTCAGCAACGTTATCCCGACATTGAACTTCTCTATGCACGACCACTGATAAGTATTAACCGAAACGCTCGAAAGCTTTTTTTTTAATATTCTTAAATGGAAAAGTCATTTTAATATTATCAAGCGCCATTCGGGAATTGTGGTGATGATATCGATGATAACGATGATATAATTTTTCGATTGCATCCTAACTTCTTTACGATATATGCATTCCTGAATAACCTCGCATTATGCAAATTTGCATAAAAGCAACGGCCAATGGGAAAAATAATTTTGGTAACGAGAGACCAGTCGCGTGATTTTTGCTTCACATTGATTTGTTCCAATATTTCTCGATCACGTACGCAAAAATGCGCGACAATTTTTTTTTGTAGAACTGGTTGTCTCGGCATCGATGTATACATTTGCAACGTTAAATATTTTGCAGATTAAAATAGTTTCTTACTATTTATGTCTTAATATTGCCCATGGATGGTGACTTAGGCAAAATTTGAGGCATAACATTTATTCGAATGCTACTATGGTGCATGTTACATAGCCTTTTAGTTGATATAGTACCGTAAATTTTCCAATAATAACCCGGGTCCTTATTTTAACTTAGCCCTCCCGGTCCTTATTCTTATTTTATACTCCGAAAATCCTTACTCTTATTGGAGACACACCCTTATTTAACCAGTGCTTATTGCAAAATTTATAGATAGTTCAGGGTGGTCCAACACATAACCCACATATGTAATTTAATATATTATACAATGAATTTGGATATTTAGAAAAAAAAAATATTGATTTATAGGGGGTGTTCTAGTACTAAATATTAAAGTTGAAATTTTTGTTGCAGTGTTTATATCATGTTTCGTGTAATAGCCCCACCTTTAATGTGAAAGGGCAAAAATTGTATAAAAAAAAGGGGGGGGAGATTACACCAGTAAATATGGTATTTAATAAAGACAAGTTTTGTTTAATACATTCAAACTCCGATTGTATTAAATTAAACTCGCCTATAATGACATTCCACCCTATAATTAAATAATTCACGTACATGTTGATCGCATATCCAAAGTAATAAAAATCATGCAGGGTTTTTTTTCAAGTTAACTTTTTGTAATAATACTGTTAGGGTCGGTACGTAGAAGGGCATCTCAGGAAAGTGGCGGACGGGTTAACATTAAGGGTCGAGGCGTGTTGCACTGATGTCCGTCCCAGTTACGGGTCCTGCCGCACACCTGCATAGCGGCCGGACCTTACCATACCAAAGCAGGGATATACTTAACCATTCCCTTTCCAACAATTTAATAAAGAGAGCCTTCGAGAGCAGGATTGTTTTAAAGTTTGTCCGAGGGCAAAAAATATGCAATGAAATTAGTATATTTAATCTCGTGAAATTATATCATCCGTAACTAGGTGTCATCACTCAATTTCTCTAAGAAAGTTTAGGCCAGTAAAGTGAATGTTTTGCACTTTTATGAAAATGTGTAAATATTGTTTAAAAATGATGTTATTATTATTATTATTATTATTATTATTATTATTATTATTATTATTATTATTATTATTGTATAGAACGCTTCTTTATTCATTTAATTTTGATTAACTTTATTTGCATTCCTTGTTATTTAATTTTAATGCGGTTCTTCACCCTCGCCACTTTTAGTACGTTAATATTGCAAATTCTTTTATTTTGTAAATATTCAAAGTGTATACCTACTAGAAATGCACTGTTAACAGCACTGGTGGTGTGTTTTAAAGTATTTTAAGGGTAGAAATGCTAGTCTACAGAATGTGCAGCGATGGCGTAGTTGACCAATCAATAATAAAACGGTATTATTAATTTATTCAGGCAGCTAAATTGGAAGCGCGTCTAATTTAAATATTTTTAACCGTAACAACATGTTTAAAAAGGTGCGGCTTGTTGCAAAAACGGGTGCTAATTGCACGGATTGAAACAATGAATATCGGTGAATACATTTGTTTATCGTATGCATGCTATTAAGTTAAAAATTTTATTCAAATATTCAGTGGTGCTAATATTCGGTCCGTTAAGTTCATCTTGCATCTCGTGAACCACACTTAATCTTTGAATCACTGAAAATGTAATTGTAAACTGATGATATGTGTTGCTATACATGTACATTATGCCTGAAAGTTTATATTATAGAAATGCAAAATATTTTATTAGAATTATTTTTTAAAGAGATACAGATTAAAAATAATAAAATCCAGTAGTTATTGAATACTGGTACTGGTTTTAATGTTCAGTTTTCGTCATGCATTTTTTGAGCACACTTCATGAAACAATGAAACAAATGAAACAATTTCTAAACAGTAAAAATTGCGAGAAGCTGTAGATTTAAATGTTTTGTTTTTGTATTTATAGTTTAACAAATGTTTTTGAACCTCACAGGGCGTGTATTTAAGCACACTGATGCACCACATTTTGAATTTTTGTAATGGGATTTTTGGATTCCCTAACTAATGTACTAATTCTTACGTGTATGTATCTGATGTACCAACTACTGCACATCATTGACACATTTGTAAAGAAAGTCATTTAGATAAGCTAAGATTTTAGATTTCTATTTCATTACTTCTATTTTTCATGATGCACATTGCTAATGTACAATGCTAGCAAAGTTGGCTAGTTAAGAGTAAATTGTATAGTAAAATAATACCGATTTTAAGAGAGAATATTTTCATGTACAGTGCTGAAAACATTTTGGCTACTGGAGCCGTTTTATAAATAAACACGTCCACTGGTTTTCAAATATGTCAGTATGTTGATAACTATTGCAACGGACGCAATAGACACTGTGATTCCTTATGCGCCTTCAATTTATCAGTTTTGGTGTATTTTTAACATTAGAACTGCGTTTGTAATATTTATGCATCTGCATTGTAATATTAAACGTTTTCTGATTTGATGTTATCATTTCTTAGCGGCTGTGTTTATTTGCATGCTACACTGTAAATAAAATTTATATTCTACGTTATATAGGATGAACCGAGTTTGGTAAACGCAATTATTACGGAAACTAGGTTTCTATTCCCGGTTTTATTTACCATTTGTTTCACTTATATCCATTTTCCACTTTTACCGAACTTTGCCATTATTACCAATTTTACCATTCCAAAAAAAAATTTACCAATTTATTTAACTGTTAACCAAATTTTATACTTTTACGTAACCTGTTATAACACAAACCTCTTTTGTGTTGTACCCTTGTGGTGATATAAATAAATAAATAAATAAATAAATCAACTTTTGTCGATTCGCCAAAAGACAACATGAGTTTTTCAATGCACTTTTTTAGTGTTTTTAAAGAACTTTTTTCAGAAATTTTTGCATATAAATACTTAGGACAGTGTCCTCTATCCGAATCTGCAATAAAATAGAAACTTTATTTATCATCAATTTTTGTAAAAATGGTAAGGCTATGGTAAGGCTTGTGTTTTTTTCAAAAATCGATGAAAAAAAAATGTGCAATTTTATTGTAGATTCGGATAGAAGACACTGTCCTGAGTAATTATATGCAAAAATTACTTGAAAAAGTGCATTGAAAACACCGAAAAAAGTGCATTGAAAAACTCAGAAAAAGTGCATTGAACATGAGTTTTTCAATGCACTTTTTTAATGTTTTTTAAGCACTTTTTTCAGAAATTTTTGCATATAAATACTCAGGACAGTGTCCTCTATCCGAATCTGCAATAAAATAGAAACTTTATTTATCATCAATTTTTGTAAAAATGGTAAGGCTATGGTAAGGCTTGTGTTTTTTTCAAAAATCGATGAAAAAAAAAT
>JAQGCC010003113.1:0-16232 GCA_034698905.1 Xestoiulus laeticollis
TAGCGCGACCGACTTTGCGTGCAAATCGAAAAAATGCGATGTGCATGCGCACTCACCGATTTCTGCAGCAAAAACGCATAGTGCGAATACGGCATTACTCTTTCATAGCGAAAGTTTAATTAATAATTTGCTGAGTTATTTCAAAACTATAACTATGAAACAACGAAGAGATTTCGTTAACCTTCTCGAACTAATCCACCTGTCATGTTACCAGCTAGACTTACGTGTGATTCGAAATTTTATTACGTGTTCATTCTTGAACGCGGGATTATTTACTAATTAACTTTTAATTTATAGTTTATTCATGAATTCAATTAATAACAATTTAACTGACGGTTTGGTAACCATAATTTGAAACATTAGAATAATAGTGCGCTGCTTTATGATCGAATAGGGATTAGGGACAAATATGAGCTAAGATTGAAGAAAAAAAAGCGTTCGACTTATAAATTCCATCTTTTATAAAAGGTAAAATAGTCTATTCAATTGTTGTACGTTTTGACTTAATTATTGTGATTATGTATCACTTCTGTATTAAAGTATTGTGGTATGTGTAGGCTATATATTAATGTACATGTACATGAATTAATTACAATATACAGTAGTAAGGCATAAAGGTTCGTTCAAATGTATGGAATGCCAATGACATTCCATATGATAATGACCTTCATGTACATAAATATATATGACTTTATTAGGCATAGGGCCTACATGTATTTCAATAACAATATACTGTATTTGTAATATAAGTACAGTATATAATAATCTCTTTAATCTCCATCTGATGCTTAATTGTAATACATGTACTTGTTAACATACAATGATGCAAGGACATTAGGAGGTACTGTAAATAAACAGAATGAAACAGAATGTGAACCCTGATGCATGTATTTTGAGATTAGTGAATGGATTTTCTTAAATGCATTGGTAAAACTTCAGTTGGCTACAAAAATGTAATGATAAAACTGTTCAAAATACATTTCTAGAAGCATTGAGGCTGTTGTCTTCACCTATACATGTACATGTAGGTGAAGATGAACCCCTTAGGGTTAATAAACATGTACATGTATAGAGGATATTACATTCATTCATACATGTATGTAGACTGGTATATGTATATTAACGAATCGTTCACCACTATGAACTAAATTTAAGCGACTGAGTATTAATTTATAGCTTAAATTATGAACATTTTTTCAGAAATGTTCATTTTAAGTGGAGAAACGAATTAATATATGTATGAGAAAGTGTCGTGCCAGCAACTATCAAGAACCATGTAAGTTTAATAAGACATAACATCTTTTTTTGGTACTTATATTTTATCAATTAAGGAAAGTATCGTTAGGCCAAACCCCTAAAGGGTTTAACTATATATATAGGCATGCAAGTATCATATAGGGCACACGCTCCCTTTAAATCTCATTGAATGGGTTATTTGTGAGCACATTTCAGGTTAAAAAAAATTGCTCAAAGCGCTCGTAGTCCGTGTTTTCCACTTTGATTTCCGTTTTATGCTTGTAGACTAGCTCGCCATGCAACCCAGTATATAAAGGCATGCAGGCATAATGAAAGCGTCTAATAATTTATGATTATTGCGGAGTCGTTAATCCTCAGTTAATCCACTCGTAAGTCTTGTAAGGGAAGTCTGACTGTAACAGGATCTAAACGGTTATTATTTGGCGTTACGACATTGTGAGCACGCTCACTGAACTGTACTTTTAGAGTGCTAATGAAAGAAAAATATGAGAAACG
This sequence comes from Xestoiulus laeticollis, assembly GCA_034698905.1. Lineage (NCBI taxonomy): Eukaryota > Metazoa > Arthropoda > Diplopoda > Julida > Julidae > Xestoiulus > Xestoiulus laeticollis. The sequence goes on from JAQGCC010003113.1 coordinate 1,753, forward strand.
GCTGCTGAACGCCATGTATGCATGCTTCTGCAGCATAATGTTTTGCTATGAAATCTAAATGAATATGATTGGCGATTTATGTGACGTTTAATGGCGACTTCTTTTATGTATTTAATTTTGTGGTTGGCCCTATACTGAATTATACTAGTGGATTTTTCAGTATCATATTGCCTTAATGCTACGATCCAACGTGGTTCAAATATATATATGGGCAATGCCTTACATAATGTTGGTTCAAGATGGATCATTATGGAAATATCGTACACAAATTGGCGTTTTGTAGATGCATGTTTGATTTTGTTGTTGACCCTATAAATAACAATGACTTTTGTATCCATAAAATTATTTAGTAGATTTTATAGAATTTGTTTCATAATTTTGTTATGCGTAATATATAACCACATAACCACTAATTTTATAGTTACACTACATGTATACATATCATTAGACCATTGTCAAAATCAACATTATATATGTATACAGTTTACTTTTCTGAATAAGTATACTAAATTGTATCCATGTATTTTTTTTCGACAACTGAAAATCAAGTATACCCTATACTAATTAATTTTCCTTGTATACTTTACTGTAAAGTGTACTAGCTTATACGAAAGTATATTATTAAATATACTATTTATAGTATAAGCTTTTACTTTGACATGTATACTTTTATTTTGACTATGGCAATCACAGCTCATCCCTTGTCAAAATCATGACAGAGTACATGTATGGCCTACTATATATAAGGGCACTGTTTTGGAACTTGCATATTTAATGTACATGTATATGTATATCAGTATATATACTTCCCAGTAAAGCATGCTATAGTATAAAAGTATACTTAATTGATTTTCAGTTGTCGATAAAAGTAATATATATATATACAATTTAGAAAACACATAGTTAGTATTCAGAAAAGGCACAAAAATGTTTGAATAACAAATGTCTCAGTTCTCCCCACACCTACTATTACATGTATACATGCATCTCCATGCATAAAAGTCAAACATTTGTTACATGCATCATGGCCATATATTGTGGAAAACAAGAGAAGGTTTCTTTGTTATATACATAACATGTATATAATATTGCAGATGTAGGACTAAGATTAGACGGATGAGTGAAATTTGGATAACGGTGCTCGAGGGAGAATCCCTTATTTGATTGGTCGAAAATTATCCCCTGGTCATGCAAGATGTTCCGAGATTTACACTTCCTTTGAGCGTGCAATTATTTTCAGACGCCCGCTTTTCTTACCAATTATATGCCAACCTGTAATTAAAAACTCAGTTATGTGTCCAGTTTTCCCCGTCGATCTTTTGAGAAACAAAAAATGCAACATAAATTAAGAGGGAGTTGCACGCTTGTTGGTTCGTGTGGTCTATGTAGATACACATGTTGTATACATGTACATGTATAAGCCAATGGGGACGACGAATTCCATGCTAGCTGAAACTTGCATTTAATTGTGCGTGGGCATAATCATCGTTATCGTTCTTTGGGTATCAGCGAGAAGGAGCAATTATCTCCTAACCAAGGAGCAATTATATTTCCTTTTTTCGTACATTGTACTAAATCTAGCATGCATGTGCATGGTGAGGTTTAACAAGGGATAATTGCGAGGGTGCATGCCTTAATGCAAGCTAAATTTCAGCTTTTCTTAGATTAATCTATAAATCCACGCTCGTTCATTAAATTATACTCATTATAGACTCGTTTTGGGCTAGAACTGCAAGATTGATTCCACAATGGTCAACACAAAATGTGTGGCGAGGAATTTACGCAACCACATGTATGCATAAATCAAAAATTAAAACCATGGTTAATGCTATGCGCTTTTGTATACAAAATGCGCATGCTCTTGTTGTCACACAGAATGAGGTTCGAGTTATTAGCCCTGCAGGTCACGGATTCTATCTTGTCTTAGACGATATTAAAGTCGGACAAATTCCTGGCATAAGATTTATGGGCTTCAAGACGAAATGCGTGACCATGACTGATAAATGTTATAAGAGTTAAAACATAAATTTATCCAATTTGTTGAATTTTTATTACGTCTATAATTTGTGATATTTACACATGGTTAAAGTTTATTGGTATAGCCTATATGAAATAAATGCAGTTTATATTACACATTTTTTAAATTACAGTATATATGCTTTCGATATAACGAACAGAGATGTCCCAACCAAAATCCCTATATCCTGTACCTCTCATGTATTAGCCTCTCAGTATAACGAACATTCCATCCACTTGGCTTTCGTTATATCGAGAGATGACTGTACAGATGTAATTTCTTTGTTTTGATATGCATGCAGTTTTCGATACATACATTATATACTTGTAGATTTGAATTACAATCGGATTTCGCTATAACGAACAGAACGGATGGTTCGTTATATGGACTGTATACATTAAGCAATTTCTTTGTTTTGTCCAATGGCCACATGTCATCTACTATATAAACTGCCGTCGAACTTTTATAATACAGGAACAAAACTTATTAATTTATTTCCAAATAGTGATTATAAACAAGCGATTTAGCCTAAAGGAAAAAGGAAGGAATCCTCGTGGGGCCCACCTCCCCCATCACACAAAAGAGGAGGAGGATAAGGGGATATCCCTTTTCCCATGGTTTTACCACGATGCAGTCATTTAATATTTATATGAGAACTGTTTGCTTCAGGTTTTTGGCTTCCAAGAAAACAACATTATCGTAAACACGTGGCCCCACATGAGGGGCTAACGGTCATTTTGTGCTCGGCGCAATTTTGTCACCCCTTATAATGGTAATTTATGAAAGAGATTTGGGCGTTTCAACATACTTAATGCACGTTTTCAACCGATTTTTGCTCTCGTTTTCGTGTTGTTGTTCCGTACAGAGACCCCCATTGCCACCAGCCATATAATAATGGTTCTGCATCCTTTTCGTGCCATTCCCCCCGCCCACCTTTTTGCCCTATATTTATAATGTTATATATCCAGGATGAATTATGGACCTTCTCTCGTGTGCACTGCATGTGTGTGTATACTAGTATATATACGCATGCATGCACAGGTTGCTTTTCCCCCATATATCCAGGTGTGCATACCACATATATATATATATATATATATACTCATTTTTTGTAATATAATGTACGTCTAATACGCTTTATATTCCAGTTGACAAAGGAACGAAACTGCTTACGTTAATGAAATAGGGGCGTAAAATTAAGCCCGGGATTGTTTAATATAGCGTATGCGAAGATTATGGCTGTAAACATGCGTGGATATGCAACTTTCCCCAAATGCATGCATGAGCTTTATATATAGTGTTCAGTTTTACATTCAAATTACTAGAGAAATAGGCGTAATGTACGCTGGAAATCATTTCTAATTGCACGGTTTCTTATAAGGGGTAATTTTGAAATCAAGATATCCATATAAACATAATATATATACATATAATCATTTAAAGCGATGTGGTTAACCTCATTTCTCTCTATTACTATATATATGCAGACTCTGCTGGATTCAATTTGCCATCTTTTATGTCCCATTTTTAATACCAACTTCCATTGTGTGATTCCCTTCATACACACAAAAAACGTTGGGTTAAAATTTAACTCAATGCTGAGTGCTATTTGGTCATACCAACATTGGGTGAATATTGGGTTGAATTTAAGTGTAACTTAATGTTGGATATTACAGTTACTCAACGTTGGGTCGCGTGTTACGTGGTTAAAATATGCCCAAAATTGGGTAAATGTATAAGGTTTGTGCTATTTATAATCAACTCATAATTGGGTTACTTTATACCCAATCTTGTGTAAAAATTAATTAACTATTGCAGGTTATTTTATGGTGATTTTCATGCCCAAATTGAAGTGGGGGTAAATTCAAAAATTAAAAGTAAGCTTATATATAGTGCACATGTACAAGTTTTATATATTTGTTCCAAGTGATCATATTTTACCTCGTAAAACAATATATACCTTATTTAAAGTAAACTGAAAAAAAAAAACACATTTAATGAAAAAAATACATGCAGTGTATGTGAAAATTGTAGGACTACATTGAATTTTCGAAGTTTTACCTTGAAGGATGATTGCTTTGTATGGGATCAAATTGATAACTTATAATATTAAACTTTCATATAAACCTCAAATAACCCACCTGATTTAGCCACATAAACAATTTACCTATTCTTGGGTTATATACACACACAAATTTAGACCGAAACTGAGTTAAGTATCAATAACCAGATAAAATGGGTTACTTGCATTTAACCCAACTATTTTTTTTTGTGTATTTGAAGGGGGATCTCTACACCTTCGTGAATTGAGCAGATGCTTATTTAAAAAAAATTGTTGCATTGAAATGACGCTTTTATGCGTTTATGCAATTTTGAATTTACTTGTGCAGAGGGTGGTTTTCATAAAGGGTTGCCATTGTGATATTGCTTTCCAGGAATCATCATCCCATGTGGATTATTGTCGTGGCTGCATGCTTGCATGGTAAAAAAAAAGCAACATGCAATGATTTACAATGAATATAGCGTGGAAGCAGTGGAAGGCTGTCATAAATCCATTCAGATAACTGGGAGGGGTGAATTTGCTCGTCTCCTCCCAAATTATAAAACATGGATTAACCGTGTTATTAAGCTTTTAAAAGTAGAGTTGTGCAGCACGCTTTCTACTCTCGCTTTAACAATGGTGTCAAGTCCCGTGCCACACTGCGCTCTATGATTAGGTCCAATGGGGAAACAAAAAGCAATTTATTGATGACTATATATCAAAAGATGCATGCAGGAGTGCACGATGCTCTTTGCCTATTGTGTATTATATGGTAAAGACCTCTGTGGATTGCTGCATGCATGCTTTTATACGTTTCATTCATGGTTTTCTCTATATCTCATTTTTGCCTAGCACCATGGCATACAGCTTACATCCCATGCAGCTCTTTTAATTATATTGTTTTCAAAATTTTGCAAAATTGTGTAAAAACAGGCCTTTCGATATATATAACGAACGAATTTACCATCCCCTTGGTGTTCGCTATATCATGAGTCAATTTGTATATCCAATGGACCAAACAAGTACAGGGTGTCCCTTGAAAGATATGTCGTAATACTCGAAATGAGCACCTCAAGGATGATTCATTAGCTTGCTACAGACTTTACTATCTTGTCATATCACACTAATCATGTCACGAGACAAACATGTAGAATATATTATGTAGAATTGTTTAGCATCATGGTCCGTTGATGGTCGACGTACATAGGTCATGTACCTGGCTCACACTGTTATCACGTCATGCTCCTCACATAACAAATCTGGTCCACACGTGCTGTCACGTCTTGAACAGGCATCGAGTGCTTATTTACATATTTGAAAAAAATATTTAAAATACTTTGAAGAGTACGATATGACTGCATTTCGTGCATTAAATTCGTTCATCATATATTTTAATTTGAAAATTAACAGCATTCTATAGTATTTTTCTTAAGATTTACCTATATGCTGAAGTTCCACTCCAAATTGTATCCAGTTATGCAAAATAACGTGGTTATAACTATAGCCATAACCATAACTTCATATATAACTTTTCATATGCTTTCATTTGATATCGGATTTATTAATATAAGGTTACATCGAATTTATGGTCCGAGTAAATTTGAAAATCATCCCCAAATGAAGCCCTAAATAAAAGGCGAAACCTCAAAAGGTCCTATATTAGCATTATCTTTTAAGGCATTTAATTTGATGCATGCATGCTAATTCGTTGAAATGCATATTAATTTGATTTTTTTTTCTTCCGCTGCAAAATATAAGAAAAAAAAATATTAAAGGGCAATACCAACCTTATTAATATATCTCTGGAGATTTCCATCAATCCATACAAATGTATAAATGGGTTCGTACCCTCTGTAATGCCCTTATCCCCTCCTTTACATCCCCTGTTCATAAAGCATCCACAAACGCCCAATTCATTCACATAATTAGACTTTTGTGGTGTCGATTTTGCTTAATCCATATACATGTATAGATCTATAGTTGTGAACGAAGAATCGAGATTTTGATATAATTTGCTGTATTTTTTAAATGCTTATACCTTAGTGAGTATATACATAACAAGCATGTTATTCATCAGGGTTCCTGGTTTTGATATTTTGAAGTATGTCAAAAAATCTTTCATTTTTGTAGGTAAAAACTGCTATGTCAAAACACGAAAAAATATATGTAAAAACGGACCTCTCATATAACGAACGAATTTCCTATCCCCTTGGCGTTCGTTATATCCATTCATTTTGTATAGGCGGTTGTAGGCTATATTAAATCAAACAAACTGGGTAAAGGATGTCCCTTGAAAGATATATGTCGTGATACCTGAGATGACCATCAATTAAGAAGAATCGTAAGCAGGCTACAAACTATACTATCACGTTTCGTGAGCTCACGTGATGGCACGCACGATCATGTTACGAGATAAAAATGTATGGATCATCGTCGACCCATTTACCGGGCTCAAACTGTTATCACGTCATGCTCCTCACATCGCCTCACACGTGCTGTCACGTTTTTTTTGTTCTTTTCTGAATCGTCTACATATACTTTGTGACATCACGTCCTCACGTTCATAAAGTTGGCAACAGCCTATACAGACTACCATCACAGGACTCACACTTCGGGGCTCTTCACATCACGTAAAAGGCATTCATATATATTTTACGGGGCATGAGCATGCGTGCCATCACGTGAGCTTATGTGACGTGACGATAGTCTGTAGCCAGCTTATATTTCGCGTTCAACGTTTCATTTAAAAAAAATTTTTTGTTGTAAAATTTCAGGTCGTTTGGTTGACCCAATTCGCGGTTAAAACTGAATTGATATGAGAGCTCGAACCGTCACGTGAGCTCATGTGACGTGATGGTAGTCTGTATATAGCCAGTGTATATAATCATTAGCTTGCTTATGAAAGGTCCTTCCCAATTCATGACCAGTAGCTGCAGTTGCAGATGGGGAGGGGCCAATATACGAGAAAATATAGCTTAACCTTAAGTACGTGACACGCAGTTATAACATTTTGAAGTCACGTTTTTCTGACATTGGCATATCAGTTTGTTATTTCAGGGAATTCGGCCCGGGGGTTTGGTACCCTCACCTCACATATATTGTCTTTCGCATAGCAGAAACATGGAAATGAGGATGAATAAAAAAAAAAGTTGATCACTTCAGCTCACCATCGTAATTATTCCGGCCACGCATTGAAATAGCCGGGATTACTTTGCAGGATTTTCAGCTTTGGGAATATCATTAATTCAGTCTTGTAGTGGTTTGTCCCTCTTATATATACCATTTTGTTGAACCCTGCATGTTGTACCTGTAATGCATCTCTGTAAGAAAAAAATATTTTTTTTTCCCTTAATGATGCTGCATGCATGCCGCCAGACGGCAATGGCGATTCAATCAAAATTGCTGAGTCATCCTATAGCGTGATTAAGTATTTGTTTTTGGTACATGCGAATGTAACCCCTCAAATTAAACCCCCTTGTAAGAGATGCTCTTACACCATATTGTCCCATTTAAGAAGGTTCACCGACAAACGATTGTGAATCTATAGGAGGCGTTGACACAAAACTTATAGCAGTGCTGAATTTATATACAAGCTTATTTCTAACCGAAATAGTGACGTGATGGTCAAGAATTCAATCTGGACGAAATGAAAATCGAACGAATTATTTCCCTGTGACATCATTTCAGCGGCTATAGATCTTTAAGCATGCGGCTATACATGTAATATGTTTTGACCATGAACCATTAAAGCCGGCTGCAGTTATTATCACGTGAGCTCACGTGATGGCACGCACGCTCACGCCACTTGGAAAATATGTAGACTGCCTTATTTAGAATTGTTTAGCATGGTCGACGCAAGGGCTTCAACTGTTATCATGTCATATGCTCCTCATGCGTGCTGTCACGTTTTTTTTTTCTGGCTCGTCTATATACGTACTTTGTGCATGACATCACGTTCTCGTGTTTATATATTCTGCGTTCAAGTATATTGTTTTAGTTTAAAGAAATATTCTGTCGTATAAAATTTCATCGTGTACAGTCACGACAGCAGTTTGTTTATTGGGCGATATCACGGTTAAAAATGTGAGCTCGTGTCATCACGTCAGCTCGTGCATGTGATGTGATGTGATGGTAGTCTGTGCAGTGTAGCCAGCTTTAGAGACTGTTATCATGGCATGCTCCTCACATTAAAAATCTGGCATCATGCGTGTGCTATCACGTTTTTCTATTCTGACTCGTCTATATACTTTGCATGTGACATCACGTCCTAACGTCCATATATTTTGCGTTCAAGCATAAGTTCCATTTAAAAATATATTGTGTTGTATAAACTTCCATCGTGTTGTCACTTAATTATATGACAGCAGTTTGCTTATTGGGCGATATCACGTGCCATCACGTGAGCTCATGTGACGTGATGGTATAGTCTGTAGCAACTATGCGTTATATACATTGAAATGTCATTTATTTAGGATGCATTATCGTTATGCACTTTTATTTCAGGGTGGCAAAAATCAGTTTTTATCCTCTTTTATAAATTTGGCGTGGGCATGCATTTTATACACACCAGGAAATTGTTCGATTTGCAATTAGTTTTTTGAAATACACGATAGAGCTTATTATGCTAAACAGCGCTATTTTGTATAATATTTAGTCAAATTATCTAATGATGGGATTTTGATGGGAAATGATGGGATCCTCCCTCAGACATGAATATAAATTTTGTTAAAAAATTAGGATAGTTAAAGGCGTATATTATAACGTGGTCATTTCGAAAATGAGGTCTGTTTGTGCTATTTAGGATAACCGGTATAACTCACTGCCTGTGATTGATTCTGATGATGTGCTAGAGGTCATGTGGGGTCACATATTCCCACGTGTAACATTTCAACCGGCACATGTTGGAGGATTGGGAAATCGTGTTATTAGACTCAAATCTGCCATTTTCCTATGCAGTTTTGATGAATTAACCAGTGTAACGTGGGTGCTGTGATGCCTAACATGAATGAGTGCATATCATGTACATGTAGTTATAGGTCATGAGTATGACATGGAACAGTACACTCATATATATGTACTTGAGATGTGTTCAATGGACAAGGTCCGCATTACCAAACAGCGCATGCGTGTTGGTAAGCGCCATCTATAGGCAAAAAAAAAAATTCAAACCTTCTAGAAGGTCGTTGTACAAAGCAAGGAAGATGTTTTTTTTTTTATTAATATTTCAAAAAGTTACCATTTTAAAATTTTGAGAAAATTCACAAAATTATTTCGTACCATTATCTTAAACCTCCTAGTTTCATTTTGGTATCATGATTAGATCGCTAGATATTATTATTTAAATGTTTATTTCTAATTTGGTTCTGAGTTAAAATCGGGTTTCTAATCCCCTAGAAAAATCGCAATTTCCTACCACAAGGGGACGCTGCACGTAACGTGGACCTTGTCCATTTCGTAGTTTTTAACTGAATTCTTAAACAATATACATGTACATGTATATTCGCAATATATTACAATACAAAAACTGAATAAATTAGAAATAAGATTAACTTATTTTGATGTACAGTGTATACGTACATGTCTCATATACATGCATGTATATATACTATATATAATAGTTCAAATTTCAAAAGTTGTTGATGTATATTAAGTACAGTATATGTTTTGTTACAAATTTAATATAATTTTGAGTCAATGATATTCACAATGTAGGCATATAGATAAACATTTAAAAGTATAATGTATATGCACTTTTGAAATGCATATATTGTTTGTTTACTTGTTTACTACATGTAGCCTACATGTGTATACATAAAAATATTAAATGCATATATCACAATGGGTTTTGTGAAATTACAAGGCAATTGATATTTTCATGATTTTTAGTTTAGTATATATAGCTATATACATGTATAATAAAATTTGAAATAACCTAAAATTGTGGAAATAACTTGACGAAATATAAGCACATGTGGCTGCACAATGGGTACTTTATAGTGCTTGAATTATTACATAATGTGAGGCTTTACATGTGCGTGCACTTGATAGTCGAGTGCAGTATACAGTACACAGTATATATATATATGACATGATTTTCGAGGGTCATTTGATTGATTTTGAATGACTCGCTTTGAACCCATATATATTTTGAAAAAAAATAGTTATGGAAAATAAACATTTTTAATAATCAAGAGCATTATTTGAACGGCTCCTTGCAGAATTTTACAATTTTAATCAGTTTTACTCAAATTTTACGAGCTTATTATACATGTATATGCGTATACTTGTTCATTTGATTTTGCGAATAATGCCAGCCGGATATCAAATATTTAACCAACTTAACCCTAATTTAATTTGTATCTCATGGACATTTGTGTTATAATGGTTTATAATTGACATAAGTGTCTGGTTTTTTTTTATACCTATTACGCACGCTTCGCATATTGTATATATAGGCATCGAATATTCGATTAAATTTCGCTTCATATTTTATTTAACTGCATGCTTAAATTTGATCAGCTGCAATGCGTTACATTTCGAACACCTAACTAAACAGATGTATTTGAATTGTTGGCATTATTAACCAGACAGACTTATTTTTCAGAAATGTTCTCTTGATGATGATACGAATCGCATTTTATTGTTATATCCCTTCATGTTTTTAATGGTGTTTTAAATTTGTCACAAATTTGAAACGTTTTATAATGGTTTTTGGTTGACAGATTACAGGAAGTGTACAAATAAATATACATGTACATATACAAATTAGCGCATGCGCTTCGTGACGAAATAATTTCTAACTAAATAATGCATGGTTGTATAGTTGTATACACATTTGTATACAATAGTTGACTTATGACGTATATAGTGTAGTGGATTGTATCGAAGGATTAACCCACCCTTTACAGAGGGGATTTATATTAGATGAAGAGGGCGCCACCAGTACTTCCTCCCCGTTCATATAGCCATATACATGTCCAACTTTAATAAACCTTAATAAACGTTAATAAACCTGTTAATCAAATGGATATTTACTTATTCTAAAATGACATGTTGTTAATGTCAAAACTACACATGGGTCATGAACATTTTTTTTTTGTTTTGTTTTCAATCCTATGTAAACAGTAAGGTGATGTATGTTTTTATATCTACATGGATGACGCAATTGTATACACAGTTTAATATAAAAAATAATGTCACTTTTAATTTACGATAATCGACTTATATCATATATTTATATACAATCATTCAATTGACGCTGTATTTCAAATTAAGTGTTTAATATTTGGTTGAGAGGGCTTTTTCTATAATAAAAAATCAGGGCTCTCAGTCTAGAAAAACAAAGAAAATTCTAGCATTAAAAAATCTCTAAAACTGATTATTTATATCTATTAATATCGGTGTATAAAATAGGATTTAACTTATTTCAGATTACATCGAGTTGCTATCACTACCCCTGGATGGCGCCACTGGACCCATTGCCATGTTTTCCACTTCTTTGATCATCCATTTCGTTGGCTTTTTTAAAAGACGGTTAGTTAGGCATTAAATTAAAGTTTGGATCGTTTTCATTTGCATTTTTATGACATTTTGTTGCCACTGAACTATATTTTCTTGCTTGAAATGCAAACTGGCATTTTTTTTTTAGCAAACTCACGTGAATGCACCATGAATTTTTAAACAAGTTTGTGAAGCCTCAATTAATCAAAACAAAACATACAGATTTAAAAACCAAAGACCCGCCCGCACTATATACTTTCAAATTCGGAATTTATACCATCTATGAAATCTATGTCAGATTATTTATTTCCTAAAAAAAATGGTAATTAAATATCAAAATGATATGTAGGTCTTACAATCGGATTAAATCGATTGTTTTACATATACGAGTATAAAAATGAGTTTTTATTGGGATTAGAACATAGAAATAACATCTTTAATTGCTTGTTAAAAGTAAATACATCACACGAAACACGAAAAGCATTGTTAAAATATATATTTTTATTCGAACGTTGATATAGATATAAAATTGTTGCAATTATACATAACTATATAGTTTTTATGACCCTGAATAGCATGTACAGTCAAATAGTACACGCAAGAGTGACCTTGTATATATGTATAACAGTAATATAACTATAAAGAGATAATGAGGTAGACAAATTAATTGCACAATAATAATTGTATAACTGCATTACATGTATACATGTATGCCAATTTTATAAAACTTATTACTAAATGTGCAGTAGTTAAAACTGTAATCTTTTTAATTAGGATCATAACTCCAATGAAATATGAGAGACATGAAAATTCACAAATCTTATACACACACAAAAAATGTGAAAACCAGTGGTCCATGGATTCTCTGCAAATCGAATTAAGGTGCACAAAGGACTAAAATTTAACCTGTTTAAGGTAAATTGGGATTTGATGCATAACATAAGTAATAATAACAACGGAATTTTTTTAATTAAAACAGTATAAAAATATTCAAACGATGGAACAATGGAAAAGCTATACACGCATGAGTGCAAAATTAAAAGTTATAGATCTATAACGAGGGGTTTATCCCATGTTATAACTTTTCTGGCAGATCTTCCTTAAATCTCTTTTAATTTAATTTATAATTGACTATAAAACCTGACCAAATATACATGACCAAGGCAACGGTTTAATTGTAAAATTATTTATAAAAGTATCAGAGCGGGCAATGTATATAGTTGAAGAAAAACATGTATACAAGGGCCTATATGTTTGAAATTTACAAGTATGTGGCAAAGAGAATTAATGTAAGTTAAATATAATTACAAATACAAATACATGAAAATACAATTTCTTGTAAAAATACATCTTAAAAGAGAATATATATATACTGTATGTACCGTGGAAAACGTTATATAGCTTATACAGTATACATGTACATTGCAGATCACTATACGAATTTGGAATTTGGAGATTAGGGTCTGATTCTACCCTTATTACATGTACTTAAATTATAAATTTATTTTGACTATATCGTATACGCCATATAGTGTACACATGCACTAAACATATAACTTAATTAAACTCATGTCATCATTTTTTTTATTTTTGCATCATGACTTTACTTATAACATAAATTCCCTTTGCGATATAGTCATAATGTACTTGCATTACATGTAATGCATCCATGTCATGTATGTATCACCTATACTGACTTGACAGTTTGCATGTAATTAGTTTAATATCATTATATTTCTAATTTTATAATTTTTTTCTACACTGCAGGCTATAGCGAAACATGCGTGCATAATGTATGCCTATATAAATAACAAAGGTTTCATCTTCCATGGTTTCATAGTAAGTTTTTTTTTTCAAACGTACATATAAACATACATAACATTTCAAATTTTGTATAAGTTTTTACAAACGTATATAATATTATACCCATGAGGTAATATACTTTATGCAAGTTGGACCAACATTAACTTTAAGCATATTTAAGTTGGACCATTGTCCCAATGTACATGGCTAGAGTATAGAGAGATAAACAAGTATAAAACGATACAATACCTACATGTATAAATAGATAAAAGTCCGTTGTTAAAATATTCAATGCCGCGAAATTGATCGAAAAACACAGTACATGTATATTGAATCGCGATAAAAACATGGCACTAAATGAGCAAATTTTGTTTTCATCCCCCATATACCATCATCCTTTGCATATATTGTAGAGAGCTTTTGAGTCTTTGTGCCACCGGTTGAACGGCGAAGTGGCAAGCATCGGGACAAGCCGCTCTCCATGCACGCTTCACCGCTCGAGACCCCCCCAGGCATCAAGGCGGGCATGAGGCGGGGCATGAGGCGTGCTCCAGGACGCATAGCCACCCGCCCACCTCACGCACGTGGACCAACGAAACGACACTAGGCTTACGGCGATTCCCGCCTTAAGGTAAGGACAACCCACTTGTTTATCTGCCTGTTTCCCTCCCCCCCCTCTTTTCTACTCACCACCCCCTCCCCCCTGCTCTCCATGCATTCCTGCATGGCAGGAGGTCCAAACACTAAATTTCAATGAGACCGTTGAAGTTGGTGTCCATGGGTCGTTTTTTAAGATTTTTGTTTTTTTGGAGGGGCTTTTTTTTTTAAAGATCCCCATGCGTTTTCTTAAACCAATTGTCTTGGGAACCTCTGGAAGTATAGGCACTTATTGAAATGTGAAAATATGTGGAAAAAGTTTTTTTATATATATTTTTTGGTTTTTTTGGAAAATGCTTATTGTTTAATTATTATATATGAGGTGCATTTTGAGCAATTATTGTATATATACAGTTTGCTTAAGGGGGAACTGAACTGCATGTTCTGCTATGGGGAAATTTTAAAACATATACTTTTAAAAAAACTACTTGTTATAATACAAAAATAAAAATTGATAAAAAT
>JAQGCC010003114.1:0-16231 GCA_034698905.1 Xestoiulus laeticollis
TTTGTTTGTAAAATTATGGAATTTTATTTTTGATAAAGAAATCAATGCACACCTAAAGGATTTTTCAAAAAAATTTTTTCAAAAAATTTCGGCCCCATCTTAACCATTGTGGATCATAGTGGGGATCGCCCCCTTAAGCAAAAAAAAAAAAAAAAGAAATTCTTTGAGAAGCAATTTTACAATGAATCGTTATTAAGTTTACTGTGCACATGTATATATATCCTAATATAAAAGTGTTTTTAATGTAAGGTTCGTTCCAACATACATACTAATTAATACAAGATAGAAATATTCTAGTATAGCTAAATTATTTTCCCATGGTCATCGTTGGCACCAACACATTTTTGGTGCAAGTCACCAATTTCCATATGACATCTGGATAACAGCATGAAGCCAACAGTTGGCATGATTATTTTTGTTACACCAATTGTCACTCACTCTCACGTGATATCACACGTGACACTGACTGAGGGGAAACTAGCTAATAAATCATATAAAGATAGCGTGAATGCAGAATCCCGATTTCAATCAGTGAAAACTTCAAAAAAGGATCTTACTTTAAAAATGTCTCTCACATAAGCTTATATGAAGTTAACGCCCCAAATTTCCTGGCAATTTATTCCAAAAATTTTTGCCACACACGTGAAGCAACAATAGAGGCCGGCTTTAAACTGACAAAGCAACTTTTCAAATTGAGATAAAAGCAATTTTCACTTACCCCTTGAAATAGCATAAAAAGCACATTTTTGTTAATAGATCTTGCTTCAAGATCTTTCGCCACACTGGAAAGGGCATCTGCAGTAGCTAGAAGTGCCACGATTCCTGACACGGCTGAATCACCTCCGGGGCCGATGTTTTCAAACATTGAAAACGAATCCATCTTTAATAAAACAAGGAAATATCATACAGCTACAATTTTTGAGTTTAAAGCAAACTTTATAATCCGTTCCAAATGCAAGTTTTTATCCCTTACCCTAGCAGCGACCACAACGAGCGAACGATTATCAGGAGTGGAAGATTTATTTAATGGCAAAAGAGAAGACCAGATGTTGGAATCGCTTAAAGGATCACAAACTCTAACTGTGAAAAAAGAGGAATCATAAAATTTCAACTATGGTAATAATTATCAACGAACAGCAACTTGCATAAGAACATACTTGGGTTCATGTTGGTAATCATGTTGCTCCGACGAATACACGTTGGTGCATCTTTGGCTGCATACATGTTGCTGGACAGTTGAGCAGCACATAATGGCCAAGTGCGGATTTTGCCGTCTAACGGGGCATTAAATTTTTGATAACACTAAAAAATGCACAGGTGATTAAAACATTAAGAATCCGAAACTGATTTATGAGATACCGATAATATATCGAGTGTATAGATCTAAATTTAATAATACTGTAGCATTTTTCCTAATGCAAATATTTTCATATAATTCAGAAATCATACATAATTTATTATAAATAAATTATGTATGATTTAGACTATTTAACATTAAATGGAGCTGCAAAAAAACTATAATCAAGTGACAAAGAGACTGGAAAGGTAATACAATATAATCATTTACATTTTGAATTAAGTTGTCAATGTCATCCTGCTTTTGAACCAAAAAGATGGGAAATTTCCAATCTTGAAAAAACATTCCATCGCCATATGGATTCCAGTTGACTGAGCATTCGTTATAAGCTCCTAAAGCATATTTCAATACAAAATCAGTTAAAGAAAGGACAAATAGAATGAATCACATGACAATTCTTATGTTACATTAAATTACCATATTGCTGGTTGGGGCAAGATTGATCAGGTGAATATCCAGCATCAGGTCCAGGGGAGTTAGGTGGACTAATAACTATCACCCCATTAATTTTTTCCGACTGCTGCATTTTAGTTAGGTTTTTCCTAGCAAAGAATAACAGCAGTAAACGTGCAATTATTATATTTATTTGCACCCAACCGCCAATTGCTGCCACAAAATTAAATACTAAACATTAAAATAAGGTGTATACTATAAAATAACATACCGGTTAAAATACACCATATCAATAACGGCAATGTATGGATAGTACGGTCCATGATCTAAAAGCCATTCTAGGTCGGTAACATTGGCAACATGGTGAACGATTCCAACATTTCCGCCTCTTTCCGCTATAATATAGTAATAATCATAATTAGACGTTACCATATTTGCACACTATACATTATTTTAAAGCGATTAAGCCCAACACCAGCTGAATACAGCTATATAAATAATTAATTCTACTTGAACAAATGACCAAGCAGGCTATATATATGAATAATTATTTATAGAAGCTCGTCGACAGTACTTGTCAGATAAATATTGAATAAAAATCGATATTTGCAGCTATAAGGAAGTTTGGCAACGGCACGCATGAGTAATTGGGTAATCCCAAATATATTAAAATTTCTAGGATCCTATCAAATACAGCCATATAAGCTTATATGGCTGTGATCTCTTATAGCATTACATAACCGGCACATTATACTAACTCAGGTTTCACTTACATCCGCAACCAATTTGTTGCGTTCCATTCAACCTCCTAAAACACGGCGTCTTCGCTATCAGGTTATCGTATATTTTATTACTTGTCCTTTCGCCATCGACTGAAAGATCAATAATTAAAGGTGAATTCAATCAATACAGTAGATCACAATCGCAACAGCGCGAATTACAAAGGCATGTGATCGGGCAGTGAAACCACTAATCAGAACGTGGGTGCTATTTTGTTACACGGTTAACAAACGAGCGAAAATCGGTTAATATAACTTACTTAGAAACGGAAAAATAAAGATAATGCAAAGAGAAAAACAACAGTCCGCCCATCTGACATCCGCCATGACACATCAACTGGCTGCAACTACGCCAGTAACCACAAGAAGGCAGCACAAAGAGCAAAACAAGAAAACAAAAGTTCCCAGAATCCTTTGCGATATCAAAAACAATTATAGCATTTGCGAATGTAATGTACATTAATTTTTTTCGTCATTTCGTAAAGGTGTTCTTCTTTTTTGTATTTACGATTAAGTTGAACACTAAGATTGTCACTGATTGATAAGAAAAATCGAGAGCAATTTTATACATCTGCTAAATTTATTTTCTATTTTCTGTCTATATTAATTAAGTCTGGATTTTTGAGCAAATTTACTCAAGAATCCAGACTTTTTATTGTACAGAGTATTAATTCTGTAGCAATGCTAATATTACAAGCAGATTTCATTGTTCATTTATTTGCTATTGCTAATCTACTAAATACATGTACATGTAACATGTAAATTTGCAATACCTATTGAGGCGTAGACTTATTCATTCCCGCCATTTTGAATAAAAAATCACTAGTTACAAATGGCGAGAATGAACAAGCCTACGCCTCAATAGGTCAAATTAATATGTTACATGTATTTTTAGTAAATTAGGAATAGCAAATAAATGAATGATAAAATCTGCTTGTAATATTAGCATTAATACTCTGTAATAAAATCTGGGTTCTTGAGTAAATTTGCTCAAGAGCCCAGACTTTTTATTATCATTTAAATTGTTAAAATTAGAAAATACATGTAAATTTAACAGATGCATCAACTTGCTCTCGATTTTTCTTATCAATCAGTGAATATATATAATGTAGTTCACTGATATCTTTCAAATTTACTTTTCTTGGAAAAATAATTGTTGAATATTAAAGAATAGTATAGTATGCAAATTAATTGAGAAAAAAAATTCTAGAAAAAATAGCAGGAAAGACTACTATACACGCATCCATACCCCGCTATACGGCCTAAATTAGATCGAATAATAAAAAAAAGAACTGCCTAGAATGAAATCTCCAAATTTATTTTACTAGAACCCCCATGAAAAAAATTATAGAGTATTATATTACTAGTACATGTAAGCAAATATACATGTGCAAAGCATTGTACATGCATTTGTGTTCCATTATACAGTACATATACATGTATGTTAAGATGCCTGTACACCGGGCAACTTTTGCTGCCCAGCCAATTATAATACTTCGCAGCTTTTGTAAGGGGTACTCATAACTTGTGCTCAGATAGCCTCTCAGCAACGACATTGAACGACCTCAAAAATTTCGACATTAATGAGATTGGACAAATAATCAGAATTCGAATTATGATTGATTGGAATTGTTAATTTCAAAGTCGACATTTTTAGATCATTACGGAGAGGCTATCTGAGCACAAGTTACGAGTACCCTTTACAATAGCTGCTAAGTTTTATAATTGGATGTGCAGCAAAAGTAGCTATAGCCTGGTGTACAGGCACCTTTAGTTTTATTTTGTTTGTTTTAATTTATCGTATTTACTCTACATGTAATTAAGGGTCCCCTTTTTTACAAATTTTCGAGGGGCTACACATTAGTCATGTAGCATTTCAGCCAACTTTCCAAGAACGTGCATTTAGGCCTACATGTATCTATGCCATTCATATAGCGTAGTATTCGCGTACACGAATTTCCTTAAAATCAATATATTCGTGAGACTTTTTTGCGTTTGTTCCCAAAGCTTCTTCAATATTTATTTGCAATTTCACAAAACAACTCACTAGTAAGCTAGACTAGAAGGCTGGATTTGGCACATTGTTAGTGGCATAACTGTACGTGCAAGGAGAATAGCACTTTATACATTAACTGGTTTTATTGCAAGGCAAACATTGCTAACCAACGATTGTGTATTTCATTAGCAGTCAAATTCCATTTAGACTAACTTGAGAAGTAAAATTATTTCATTATTGGTATATACAGATCATCAAACATTTTGTTTTGAACAATTCATACTATTTTATGCACACATTTTGTTACAAAAATTTGACCCTTCTTAGCATTATGAATCATTTCCAAAAGAAGCAAGGGTCATGTAAAATTAAAATTATTTCGCGATGGTTTGTAAACACCTACCATAATCCACCCTAATTGGCAGACAGATTTTCAGTTGCTGCCAGAGATCCATTGACCTAAATAAAGATATCATATGATCACTAATGGATGCATTTGCCAGTGAAATGTTTTAGGAATTGTCCTGAAAGTGATAAAAATAATTAAGATTTCTTTTGAAAAATGATTGGTCATATCCAATGAACGCTAATTTTTTTAAATAAATTTTATTCTTTTATAATAATAATAATAATAATAATTATCCCGTGCCCAAATATTTTGTTCGAAATAAATGAAAACCGATTGGCAAAGTATGAACACAATAAACATTCGTTGTTTTCAATAGAAAACGCAACTGTATATCTGAACCATTCAGGGTTAGAATAAAAATGAGTCAAAAATGCATGTATAAATAACATGCCGAAAATAAGTAAGGATGCAGACGAGATGGGGTATACAGAGATTCTTCAGTGTATATAAGTACTTTGATGCCTCTAGCTTTGAAAATAATATAAAAAGGTGGCAATCGTTACATATCTTTAGATGCACCTTAATAAATAGTCTGCAATAATGTGCATTATTGCATGGTACTTCTCTCAGTTTGTGGGGATTAGAGAGTTAATAACCCCCTATTTGCAATCCCTCATGTTCAGACATTCTACGTATTTACAATCGAGGTAAAATTCGCTATATATAAACACTCCATCCTATATACATATTGGAAGGGAGAAACATACCTGACAGATCGTATCCCATTTCAAATGGTTTAAAACGTAAAATCAAGAGTTGAATATTTGAACCCTATGGGACGAGATCACATCCTAGCATGACGAGATGATAAAACAACTGCACAGGAACGTAATTAACGAGAAATTTACACTAACGCTACATTGTCAGTCCTCCATGCTCGATGAGTCTGTGTCACAACCTAAGGGAAGACCCGATTCCGAATTGGCATTGGAATTAGGGGGCGATAAGTCTTCATCATCCTGCTCTTCGTGCTCCAGATCACCATTTTGAGATTCGACGCTCAAGGAACCATCTATGTGTTGCTCGGTTGTTGAACTAATGTCGTTTTCTAAATCTAAACATAGAATTTAAAAAAAAATTCCAAATCAAATAAACGTTTATAGAAAATATGAAAAGACAAAACAGATGTACAGGAAATGTAATAAAATCACAGTGTTGGCTTCATCTGATTTCATGTAATAAGATGAGCTGAATAATGCAAGTTTAGCATTATTAAAAAATTTTAAAATATGCAAAATATGTAAGTGAAGATGTTAAAATTGAAAATCTTTGCTGCAAAGATAACTATAAAACAATTTGGAGCTAAATTATAGCTGAATTTCCCATAATTATTGTGGAAATAGTTAAAATAAACACAAAAATAAATTAGAATTCAAAAGCATTTCGTAAAAACGCAAAGGAAAAGGAAGCGTTAAAATCAACATACAGGGCGAACAAAAAATCTCAATTTTTTTCTTAAATCTTATAGGTACATCTATAAAATCTGTCAACGCGTTTAAATAGAAAGTCGTATGTGCTCTATCCACTGATATTTTTAGATTTTACCTATGGCCATTTTTTAGTAAGATAATCCAAATTTCAACTTTTAAGCCGTAACACTTACAACAAAATGTCAAATTAGGAAACGAAAGATAATCGTCCATTTGTATGAATTAAGCTGTTATCGTCTTCATTGGCAATTATTTAAAGTTGTAACAATGTATTTAAAAAGCAAGGTGCACTGCAGTGAAGATTTCGGTTCAATAAAATAATTCATTACAAGTAGGTTGCTTCACTGCAGTGCACAACTGTGCTGCAGTCTAGCTACCATTTGGTGTTTCCTTTACTTCTTAATTTTTTACAACTTTAAATAATTGTTAATGAGGACGAAAACAGTTTAATTCATACAACCAGGCGATTTTCTTTTTTTTTCCTAATTTGGCATTTTGTCCTAAGTCAGGGTGTCCACAAAATTTTCATTTTCAATTTCCCTAACTAAAATCCAAAATCCCCTGACCAAAACTTACTCGTTAATGCATATCGATTTTTTTGTCATAATGAAAAATAAAATAACAATTGCAATTAGAAACTTGGCAAAACATAAGATTTTGCTTCAAAGTCTAGCTGGATTAAAAAATATTTCACAGGGAACGAAAGTAAATTTGAATAAGGAATTTGGTGCTATTGAATTTTATCAAACAAATTTCAAAGAATAAAAAAACCCAGTATTATTCAAGCTCAACATAACTACTGCTTGTTAAACAGAAATTATGCGTTTTCTTGGTAAAATGTCCCTGACCACTCACAAATTTCCGTAACTCTCCCCGACTTGTGGCCACCATGTAAGTGTTACGACTAAAAAGTTAGGTTTCCTTGAAAAAAGTTCGTAGGTACAATCTGACGTAGGGTGGCCGTGACTTTTAGTCAGCAACACATTATTAAAAAGAGTTATGCCAAAACCTTACATTTACCTGAACTTACTGATTTATCATCAGTATCAGATTTTGAAGAATTTTGCGGCAACTGAGGTTGAAGGTTGGCAATGCTTT
This sequence comes from Xestoiulus laeticollis, assembly GCA_034698905.1. Lineage (NCBI taxonomy): Eukaryota > Metazoa > Arthropoda > Diplopoda > Julida > Julidae > Xestoiulus > Xestoiulus laeticollis. The sequence continues at coordinate 7,463 of JAQGCC010003114.1, forward strand.
CAGGCCAGAACCTCTGCACCGGCCTACATGACTGAGATTGTGTTTTTGCCTTCTTCGCTTTATGGCTAGAATCTGGATTACTGGCATCTAACATTGGCTGCAAGATTCGTCGTCTAGCATTGATAAACCTATTGCACAAACAAGAAATAAGCAAGAAATAGAAACAATCTAAAAGCTGTGTCACCAACTTTGATACCAACATCTTTGCAATGACTTGTCATTGAAAAACAGACTTGTGAATAGTTCTTTTATAGTATGATATTAATGTATGATACACCCACATTCAATATTCCTGTTCCTGATGTTAATTACATTATGGCCCTCCTATATAATTTTTTTTCGTAATTCTTTTAATGTAATGTAGTGCTTCAGATCATGATTTGATGATTCATGATGCTGATTACGTGTACCGGTATTAAATTGACTTTTTCAGGCCTTCATTATCTAATTTACTAAAAACTAGATAAATGGAAAAGGATTTTGTTATTTGATATACTTATGATATTAAAAAGCGCTTACCAATTATTTACTTGTAAAAGTGTAAGATTAGTTTGAGCAGCTATATGACGTTTTTCATCTTCTGTAGGATATGGATGCTGTCAAGACAAAAATTAAAATGCAAAATGTAACCTATCATGACAAAGCAAAAGTCAATATGTACAGTGGGATCAATAAATATAATTAATAAGCATCACTTGCCACAATGTGTTGGAACAGCCAAGACCTCATTATACTCGTTGCATGTTTAGGTAAGACGCCACGCTTCTGCTTCTTCTTTCCCACCACATCATCGTCTTCGTCTTGAGAGGTTGGTGTGGACGGTTCTAGGAAGGAGGAGGACAGACGTTGATCATCACTGCTGAATGGTTAAGAAAGGTTTGCAACAAGTGGTAAAATAGGCGTTGGCCAATGAAATGCCGACCTGCAGGAAGGATGACTCTTTCGTGTGGAAGCGGGGTGTTGGTGCCGATCTGTGACAAAGGGGTACTGCCATGAATCGCGTGCGGAGGAGCGGCCGTGGCCTGCACGGGTGTAGTTTGGAGCTTTGCCAAACAAAATAATGGACTACTTAAGAGGGCAATGATGCAACACACCCAAGAAACGAAGAGCTTGTTTCTTAAAGCAGCACTCAACAATCAGGAATCAAAGATACATTGATGTAATGCCAGGTTTTCCAAAACAATTTTAACGAGTTACTACATGCTTTAACATCTAATTTCAAAATTTATTTCTCAAGATTTATTTTCTTAAGATGAGTAATAAGCGAGTCAGCATTACTATGGCTTAGTAAACGTGCAAGGGTGGCCTATTAATTTTTTATAGCAGTAATGCACCAATGCAAATCCACGTTCTGCGTTTGACTTTATTTAATCCATGGTGGAAAGATACTGACTGGGAGAGAATTGATGCAAAACTTGTGCCCCAGGAATGGGTTTGTATATTTCAAATTAGGTATTTGTGAGAATTGCTTAATGCTGCTTTAAAGCAAACAATTCTTCTGCTTTATACCTGAATAGGTTGGGCGACTATTCCCTGTGGAGTTTGAACCATTTGATACACTGTTCCACCTGACACGATCTGCCCTGGCTGTAGTGTAGACATGGAGACGGCAGGCTGCACCCCAGGCTGAATGACTACATTATTTACAGTGCCAGCACTGTTTACTACCTATTAAAGCAAGAACGACAGCCATTAGAAACTTTGTGATAATTAAACATAATAAGATGGCATGTGACAAGCTTTCCTATATTAATTAGATTCATTAATGCAGAACACTTGGTCCTCAATTTTGTACTTCAAAGCAAAGCTAACTTACAATGTATATGAATTAAAGATAGATATAAACCATGAGATTTGAACAACAAGATCCCGCAAATTATATATGTTGCAAAATGTCAATAATTAGATAAAAAAAAATCTTTGAAACTTGTTTTTTAAATGTACTGCATTGTCACGTGCTTGACAATTTATTTGATCAATTTATTGAATTAGAAATGAGAACCAAATCGCACATTGCTTGTTAAAATTCACATGGGTATACCACCTTATGCGGATCACAAATGCTTTAGACGTTTTTAAACTTGTTCTAAGCTAATTTATTTGGGTGAACACAGCAAAAAAAATCTGAAATTCTGATTACTATCTGCTGAGGACTATTTTCAGAAGTAAACTCCTCGTGAAATGCCAACGTTTTCTAACAATAGTTCACCTATAGGCGGGCCTAGGCAAAAACGGTCCCATTCCTAGTCATGCCGAAAATGCCTTCTCTAAAGAAAACATCTCAAATTCTGCATTGTGTATAATGAGGTAAGGAAAAACCTGGATTCATGCCAAAGTATGTTTGGGAGTAAAGGGTGAAAAAGATGAGTATGAAAGTGAAGCATGCAAAAATTCTCACTTGCACTTGTTGGATTGGCGGTGGTGGGATGGAATGCGAAGAACTAGAATTCCGCGAGTCAGAATCGCTGCTAGGGGAAGAATTGTTGTACGAAGGATAGTCGCTCCTGAGGAGATTCTCGCTCTGCATTTTGCTCTTTAAGCACGTTATATAACGGGTGCAGAAATCTTTGCATAGTTCCTGTACTTTTTCTAATTCTAACAAATGTATACGTAAAACTTGTATTGCTTTTACCATCTGTTGAAAAAAAAGAGAAGCACAACAATTAATGTTTGATGTGCAATCTAGCCAGTGCAATGGACAAAGATTAGCTTTTAATCATAATATAACATTTGGATGCAGCATTACCAATCCATCTACTTCTAGGTCGTCGCTGAAAAATGGCTTCCTATCTTGTTCCTGGTGCTGGACGAAAGCCTGAATGTCAACGTCGAAACTTTCTGAGGAAGAATAATCCGCGCTCTGTGTTGCCAGTTCGCATTTCTCAAATAGCAGGGCAAGAAGTGGAAACAAAGGGTGCCTTATAAAAAGAACATGAATAGAAATTAATAGGGAAAAGCATGTACAATAGCTATTTAGAAAATAGCTAACAAAATTTTCAAATGCATTGAACAAATCACTATTCTTTAATCTAGTGACTTTTTAACCAATTTTAGAATAACGCATTAGATAATATTTTATAATTAAATGTGTTTTTTTTTTCTATTATAACTTTCAAGCTTATTTACAACTGGGGAATACTGTAATTCCTGAGCTATTTTTAAAAAAAAAAATGCAAAAACTTGTAGTCCAGGAAAAAAACTATGGAACAATTGGTTAAAGCTCAGAAATTCCGATTTAAATTTTAAAGAAGCAGCTCCAAAGTTTTTGAAAATTGTTTTCAGCCTGACATGTAGAAAGTGAACAAAATGCGATGTAGTTTATCAAATACACATTGTACATGTATGCCTTGAAAAATGCCGTGCTGGTTGTGGAAATTTAAAAAAAAAATGTACATATAATGTACATAAAATGTACATGTAAATATTTATTAAATTGCGAATGATATTTTGGAAGAATTTCCTGTAAAATAATATACATGAATATTCAATAGATATATTTAGATATTCATTACATAAAATCATTAATGTTTTTGATAAAGTTTTTAAAACTACAGAAACTGTAAGAAAATGCTTGATCAATTCGATTGATTTTTGGTGTAAATTTAAAAATCTCATTGTCTAAACTTTTCAGATGAATAAAAAAATAGGCAAGCATCCGTCAACAATTCATTCCAGAACATCCAGAAACCCCTCGCAATCCCATCCGGCCAAAGAGGTGGCAAGATTTATAAAAGACCCTGGCTGCATAATCTCATCAAGAAAGCCATCCTGGTTGGGGGGAAAAACAAGTGACTCGACACGTTTCCAGCATCGGCTTTTTTCTGCATTATGGATTCGTGTGGGGGGCACCGCCTCATCCGAGCCGATGGACATTACCTATAGACGGCCCTTTTATCCGCTTCGAATTGGGCCAGAGCCTGAGCATTGGCAAATTGGATTTCTCCGCTGCCGGCGATGATTTGGGTTGTTGCCATGGTGACGACTGCCTCCGGCTGGGTCGCCACCTGGGCTTCTTGGAATGTTGGCGAAATGGTTTGATGCACAGTGGGGACAGCACCAGAAGGCGCTTGTTGCATAATGTGCCCTGCAAAGAGAAGAAAGCAAAGCGTTAAGTGAATTCAGTGCCACGCTGGGCTGCCGCCGTGCCAAAAGTTTGCGTTCCAAATCGATGGCATGCAAATTGCGAACGAGGAGTTCTGGGTGGGCTGATGGGGATTCGTCCCCCCCTTGCCTCCTGCACACCTTCCCGAGATCAACGATGCCGACTAATTACATCGCGGAGTAACAACGAGCTCTAACTGTGCACATGTGTTTTCCGACCTCAGATCCGCACATATACGAATTAATGGCATGCTCTTTTCTAAGAATAGTCGTGGAAATGCTTCCACATCCTCGAGCACACCACACGTCGCAATCGCTTCCTATTTGCATTGCAATGATACCGATTTCAGGCGCGGACCCCGAAAACCCCTCTATCTTGGGCAGCCACGCTGAGTGCCTTTTTCTCCAAGATCTCCTATTCTCTTAGCAAAACAGGTACTAAGGAATTGTCATTTTGTTCAAAGATACTCGGTGCAAATGCTCTGAAAATCGTTGCAGAAACGCGTAACATTCTGGGAAGTTAGCTTGCTTCTATATCTTGCAACACACATGCATTATGTCTGTGTAAGATGCACTAAGGAAAGCAAGCGGTTGGCATTGCATGCTCCTTGTCAACACGGAAGTTTTGGGGGTTGCATGGAATGGAATGTCACTTAATCAGAGTTCCAACAAAAAAGTTTTTAAACAATTTACCCTAACCATCTTGTCGACTAAAAAAAAAGTACGCCAATATGGCTTATAACTTCTTGTTGTTAAAAGAAGCTGTAGCAGTTGCTTGTTGGAATAACTAATAACTGGCTATTTTGATTACTTTTATAAAATCCACCATTTTTACATGCCTATCAAAATAGGTTTTTTTAGGAACCATGTACATGTGAATGTCATCAAACTCAACAGTCACATTATATATAGTTGACTGCTTGTGTAGCATTTTGCCTTTGAGACAATGTCTCCATTATTATCAATAAATAAGCTTATACAGTACATACAAAACAACCGAGTCAGATAAAGCTTCCATGCTTCCAAAACACATAGAAGCTCAATAGAAACGCAAAATTTCCAGAATTGAAATCTTAAGAAGAATCACATATAATCCACAATCGTATTAGACGTTGACCTTTTGTCGCTGCTAAAGGGCATGCACAATTTTGTCTTTCATGCATTGTGCACATTAATCTCAACAACCAACACCGCACTCATGATCCCAATGTACATGTATACTCTGCAACAACAGCACAGCATTTTTAGAAATTAAATCTCAAGAAGGATACCCCAAAATACTTCGAAAAGCGTTTTATTTCCAAACAAAGAGGTCTGCTTCTGATTGAGCACTTTTTTTAATATGAGCCAATTAAAACCAGAATTACAAAAGAACTCAGGTTTTCAAATATTCTGCAATATTTATGTAAGATTTCCAGTTTTACGCAAACAAGCTGTTTCTTTTGATGAGACAAAGCTTATTTTCAGGAAAAAAACGACATTTGTTGCATTATATTAATGCAATACTTATCGCATTTTTTTTAATGAATAAAAATGAAAACACGACAGTAGAATGTTTGACATGTTCAACAGCTTAGCAGCCTTTCTCCTCTATTAAAATAACACTGCAAATGAAAACATCTTAAATTAAGATGTCCTCAAAACAAGTTAATTTCACCGCTTTTTTAACTTAAAAATTAGTTGCATTTTATAATAAGACGGACAGTAAACAAAAGAATTGCAAAAGTGCATCTTAATTTAAGTTGAATTTCCAAAAATGATTCATAACGTGTTGTTTTGGGGACAGGTTTTAAGATGTTTTCATTTGCAGTGTATGTAAATATCGTCATAAATAACCAGGGAATTAAACAAGTGTACGCTATAGTTAGTGAAGTCGAGCAGCAACGATTTCATGTCACGTTACAAATCCACGGATAATCAAGGTTTTTAGGTAATCCTTGACATAGTGAAGCTTTGGAAGAGGTACCTGGTAGGCACATCAACTCATCTCCATTAGAGTATAATTTTGACAAGGCTCCGAGGCAGCACTGTATTAAGCACTGTGGGGGCCTCTAGGCTCAAATATGTGGGGGCTGGCTTAAGGACAGCGTTTTCCAATTTTTTCGGAATGCATGCTTATTTTTTTTATTAAAGGGATTGTGCATATGTCAAACAAAAGAGCAGTACATTTATTGCATATTCTTTTCATAATTTTTCAATTTTTCTACAATTTTGTGGCGGCTGTAATTTGTGGGGGCCACTAGGCAGTGCCTATATGGTAAATCCGGCACTGCTCCGAGGTCCATTTTGAACCTCTCCAAACATCGCCCAAGTTGGAGGGAGTGTTGTCCACATGAATTAATGCTGGGTCTCCTTCCGAAGAAAAGCCCATTAAAGGAAATAGTTTCCCCAGCTCTTCGAAGCACGCTGCAGCTTATTTGCATTTGCAGCCAAGCGCCCCTGATTTCGAGCGTATTCAAATTGCCGAGCTTACAGCTCGTTTGCTCCGAGCTGTCCAAAACCGCGTAATTACAAATGCAATAAGAGTACGAGTCATAAACTGAAGTGACACACAACAATTTCAATAATTAACATGTGTAAGACAAGCGAGCAAATGACGGCAATAACGGCACGGGAATTCTCCAAGAAGCCAGCTCCGACTTTCCCTAATGTGCTGCGAGCTCGCCTTTTTTTGCGGCCCTTGATGTCATCAAATAGCTTCCGAGACAACGATAATGGGTGGCTTGCTAGCTCGCAATCCACTCGGTGCAGCTGTAATTATTGGTCCGCACAGTAAACGCCAGGTGCCAACGCCGTACTTGGAGGAGGAGGCCCTAAACGAGCGCAGCGCCCATCCAATGATGAACAGGGGATCGATAAAAGCAAAGATTCGCCAGGAATTACAAGCTTGCCGAGCAGCGCATTCAAACTTCTAACGACGTTGTGTGCACCAAAGTGTTGTGGTTGCCAATTCACTGAAAATTTGCCAATTCAAAATTCAGCACCACCGCAACAATAACAAGCCACCCAGCAGGGGACCTTGCAAGTCCATCGCCGGTCACTCGTGGGCACGTGCCGGGTGTCCATCCTTCTGAAACGGAAACACGTGCGGTTTACAGATCACTAAAAGTGACTTAGGAAGAATGTAAACACTCCCACTGGGCCCATACTTGTAATGTTAACGATTTTTCTGATGTCATGATGTCTTTGCTCACGAAAATGTTTTTAAACGAAAAGCCAGCTTACACCTGATTCACACCAACGTTGATGTAGAACTGATGTGGATCAAGAAAACTTGCGTGTTAATTCACACCGCAGAACTCAGTTAAACTGGTCACATGACCTAGTATACTGTGCCCTGTATACTATAGGTCATGTGACCAGTTTAACCGAGTTCTACGGTGTGAATTAACAATAAAAAAATTTCTTGATCCACATCAACGTTGGTGAGAAGAAGGTCTTACATTACCTTTGATACGAATCAATGAAGTTTTCTTAATTAAAAAAAAAAAAGATGTTTAAAAATTGATATGATTCTAGTGGGCATGCACTGCTAAGTTCTGGTGACAATTTTTTGCTTGAAATTTTTTTTCTATAACTCAAGAGTAATGAGATTATGAGACGGACTGCTAATAGTGAGACAAGCAATGGGACTCCATGACATGAGTCCCTAAATAATATTTTATGAGATCCCACTGTAATAAAAACGTACTCAACAAGAGTTTAGGCGTTGAGACATTTTCAATTAATTGGAATAGCTAACACCTTCTTCACACCAACGTTGATGTGGATCAAGAAAACTTTTGCGTGTTAATTCACACCGCAGAACTCAGTTAAACTGGTCACATGACCTAGTATACAGAGCACAGTATACTAGGTAATGTGACCAGTTTTCTTGATCCACATCAGTTGATCTACATCAACTTTGGTGTGAATCGGGTATAAACAGTTTGTGTGATGTTCCACAATATCATTATCACTCAATATATCATACAATGGGATTTCTCTCGCGCTTGCCCTGATATATTTAAGATGGTCTACTGGCCAACATATAACCAATGGACAAATCTGCCGGAAATACTTTTGCACGTACATGTATACTAATAAAGATAATTTAACAAAGAAAAATGTGCTATTGGATGCCTCCTTTACTTTAAAATAAACTTTTTAAATCGTTATTATCAGTGATACTTTAAAAAAATACATATTTAAACTGAATTTAATCTCTCACGTGTGCTTCGCTTCACTGTCATCAAATCCTGAAATGCAGTGATTCTATTGGTCGGCCGCCAATTCTCTTTTTTGTCGTCGTAAGGTATATATTTCATAAAGAAAGGCATTTTTATGTCATTAGGAAAGACACTCTTATGACGTCAAAAAAGTAATATGGAGGTCGACTAATCGAAACACTGCATTTCACGACTGGAATCGCCAATAATCTATGGCTAATTACATGTTGACGACTAAAAGTAGTCGAAAGGAGTACTCGGCCTCAAGGAGTTTTACTCACCCCTTAATGAGTCCTGAAAAGTCCGGAAGGAAAAAACACGTTAGTTTCATCGGGCTCGTACAACGTGGAACGGAACGAGGTTTCAAACCAAACATGGCGACATCAGTTTATTTCCGGGCCTCGTTTCGCATTACCCGAGCGTTACTGAATCCCAAAATCAATTTCGATTGATAATTGGC